>CM035783.1:26774342-26941842 GCA_020466265.1 Siphamia tubifer | reverse complement strand
TACATTTTGATCTACAATTAAAAAAATAACATTTGAACAATTCAATGAGACAGAGACTAATGAAGAAATTTGGCGTAAATACAATACAATACTTTTTTTTTTTAATCAAGGTTCTGCCGAGTATTTAGCTGACAGGGGTGTCAAAGTGCGGTCCTCGAGGGCTGGTGTCCTGCATGTTTTAGATGTTTCCCTCTTCCATTACACCTGGAGGCCATTGCATCATTATCAGTCTGATGAGGAGCTGATTATTAACTCTTTATGTGTTAATATAAAAAGTTGATGCATTCTGAATGGATGATTTTGTTCAAATATTCAGAAAAATTCAACCGTTTTCCTTTTACTTTTGTGCATGGAAAGGGTGCCAAAAAGCAAGATTTTTTATTTTATTTAAAAAATGTTTTAAAGCAAAATTAAAATTGCTGGGACCAAATTTCAACACTAGTTTTCTTCTTTCATCATTGTTTTTTTTTCCCTAAATTTTGTAAATATTTATTAGTTTTTGTTGCTCATTTTGTTTTTTTCTACATTTTGTTTATTTTTTATTTGAGTATTTTTCTTTGATTTTCTGCCATTTGTGTCTTACTTTGCTCATGTTACCAATTATTTTGTTAGTTCTCAGGAGTTAAAGGGTTAAACTGAATCACATGGAAGAAGGAAATATCTAAAACATGCAGGACACCGGCCCTCGAGGACTGGAGTTTGACACCTGTGAACATTCATAGCATACATAATTCGCAGAAACAAAAAGTTCTGCAGGAGATGAATGAACTCATCCGTAACAGTTTTATCCAGGTAGCAGGTTATGATAAATGAAAGGATCATCTTCCCAATAGCATGTGAAGGCAGCATAAATCGCTGCCAACTCACCTTTAGTTTCTGCATTTGGATCAGACTCTTTCTTTCGCTCGTCAGACTCAACAACCTCAACTGCTCTCCTGAAAAAGAAGAAGAAAGGAGTTCAATCAGCCAATGTTTTCTGTTCTTGTCCTTTTCTCTTACATTCTGCAGAATTTAAGACAAAGGGAGTCATTTTTGGTCATCTATAGGCACTTCACTACAATGTTGGAAATTAAAGCAAACAATGTTTTAACATTTAGAATGTTTGTTGGACAAATGTACCTTTTCACAAAATAGGTGAATTTTACTGAATACATCTAGTGTTTCATTAGTTTAAAAAAAAAAAAAAAAGTTAAATTAAACCAAACACATTCAGAGAGAAAAATCAAGTAAAAACAAAGTTAATTCCTAGTTAGTGGAAAAAAAAAGGCACTAAGACTCAGGAGTTCAATTTTTTATTTGACTATGATATTTACCTGCAGATGTCCAGAGCTTTCCTGGCATCCCCTGAAACTGCAGAAACCTTCCTGGCGCAAAACTGAACTGCAGAGGCATCCATGATGCCTTCAGCCGACGCCTGAGGAGACGACACAGAGTTACATTCATCCAACTTTAACTTCATTAAAGAAAATCTTAAGGAATTAGCATCATTTACAATAATGCTAAAGACAAAAAGGCCACTCAGCGAAGTGTAGCACTATCACATGACGTAATAAAGAGGTATAGGATGTTCTTCTGTACCTGGGCCAGCCTGTCCTGTACGATGGCGGTGAGTTCCTGTCGACTGTATGGAGGGAAGTTCAACAGCTGGGGCCGACAATGAGGCCGAGCCTGCAGCCGTGGAAGAATGCGATCCGTTAAATCCAGAGCGTTGGCGATACCTGCAACATCACCCACAAAGATCACCATGGGCAACTGAAACACTGACCCCTTTACAGGACCAGGATCTGATAACTGGTAGTAATTAGATCACTGTAATAATCACATATAATGCATTTACATGCACTTCACAAATCCAATAATTGATGAACCCTGGTTTAGATGTTTCTGTCCATTACTGGATTTTGTTCAGAAGGTAGATTCAAACTTCCTGTTCCTTTCTGGTCATCATTTAACTACACAATTTCTCTTTTCCAACATTTTTATCATTTTTCCACATGTGCAAAATAAATAAATAATTGTGATAATTATCATGTACACATGCCAAATCCAGGGTGTTAATCAGAGTTATCATAATCACAGATCAGATTATACTTCCACTTAAATAATCAGACAAAGATCAGAGTATTAGTGTGGATGCAAGTGTACTCAGAAGGACAATTAATGTCATTAAAGCTGCAACTTTTACTCAGTTTATCCATTAACAACAGTTGCCTCTTACCGATGAGACAGAGGCGAGACTTGGGCAGATATGGCCACTCAAAGATGGTATAAAGGACGTCCTGTGCTTTACTGTCCAGCTGATCCATCTCATCTAGAACCAGCAGTCTGAAAAATAAGAGGATGGAGTCACTACAAGTCACATCTGCTCCAAATGTAATAGGAAGACCTGCACCAAGGCTTGATTTGTAATTCACATGTGACGTGATGGAGCCATAAGTGTTGACCCATCTGATGTGGGAAGGTGAGACAATGTGAATGTTAAAAATAAATAAATAAAACCACAAGATTCTATCTTGTCTGATATTACCACTGATGTGTTTTAGCTGTTGACCTTTGACCTTCATTGCCTTTAGTGTGACCTTTGACCTTCATTGCTCAAAATCTAATGAGTTCTTCCTTGACCCAGTATCTATCATTCCTGAAAATTTCATCAAACTTCGACAACAAACAAATTTTGGTAACTTTTTGTATAACCCTGCTGACAGACAAACAACTGGACTCTAATTTAATTTCTCCTTGGCAGAGTTAACAACACTTCCTTGAAATTCAATGACAAGGTGTTCTTCTGAAGAAAGTTAATGGTTAGAGTTGGTAGAAAATTATTTACATCCAGAGTTTACAACCATAGAAGAGCGCATTGCTAAGAACAGCTAAGATCCTGCGCAGAACCCTCAGGCTCCCAGGCCTCTGGTAGAGGACCCGAGTCTGAAGGAGACACCGCCCAGGTGGGGCGAGAGGAACATTTTATAAGTAAAGCTCATTTAAATTAAACTAGCCAATGTAATGATATTCATCACAACATATCACTATATTAAAACATGCGTTATTGTTTCATAACTCAGACCCCTTTTAGAAAACAAACACTTGAATTTAAAGTGTTCCAATATAGTGTACGACAAAAGCCTCATATGAATGAATACATGTGGAGCTGCAGAGACCCTGTCCCTATGACACACTATCACTGTACAGGTTACTCACACTGAGGGTCCCGGGCACGTCAGGAGCTTCTGCAGACCATTCTGTCCACCAGATGCTCGTAGTTTATTGGCCAGCAGTGGGAATATGGCGTTGGAGCTGCGCAGACTCATACAGTTCACCATCACCGTCTGCACTGAAGACAGCTCAGCCTGATGGGAACAACAACACTGGTCAAAGAGAAGCAGACACCACTAGAGTACAAATGTCAACCCATGTCCCATTTTGGGCAAAGAAACGCATTTACAATATAAAGACTAATATAAAATCTCATAGAGTATAAAGAAGCAGAAACAAATAGAAAAAACACTTCACTTTCACTTCCCTATAAAAATAAAAATACAACAGGAGAAACTTTATACATTTTGGGTATATTCTTATTTTGTTTTTAGCCAATTCTTAACCTTTGCAATGATTTTTTTTAATTTGTTCACAGTTTAACTTCAATTGGCGTTGAAGAAGAACTGGACACCTGTTAATAAAACTACATTCACAGTTATAACTTTAGTAGTTTAGGTCCCAGAAAGCAGCTCTCTTACATAACGTCCTACCAGGGCTTGTTTTAACCACTAAGTTATATATGATAACCAATAAGCATGGTGTTGTACTCCATGTGTGTTTGTGTTTTACCAATGGCAGAGTTCCTGGTTACTGTTGGACAGTGTCTTAAACGCTCCACTAGATGTCAACGATGCTCAGTGAATCTGTTCTGTGAATGTGAATCCCAGTTTTCTGAAGCACAAATGCCCAGAAGTTCATGAAGCTCTGTTTACCGTCATCTCCTGCAGGATGCAGTTGAGGCAGGCCGTCTTTCCTGTTCCTGGAGCTCCAGAGATGTAGAGGCTTCCCGGCTGCTGCTGCAGGACCTTCTCCTCCAGGAAGCAGCGAATGGACGCCCGCTCCTCCTCTCTGGACAAGAGGCGTTCAGGGACAGCGGTGTGGAGAGCCTGCTTCACACTCTGGAACCTGGACTCTGGTGAAGGAGAGGAGCAGACAGACAGACAGACAGACAGACACTTACAACACATCCTCTGTTTGAGGTCCACCACAAGTGAATGGAGGTCATCTTTACTGCAGTAAACAAGTCCTGTCACACTGTTGGTGATTTCATACTTTCTGCAAAGAGTCGAACAACTGGAGGCTTCTTTTCTGAGTTTTGTCGAGCTGGACTTCTTGCAGGTGTTTCCTGGCGCCGTGGAGATGACCTGGATGAGGGGGAGAGCGGCTGCCGTGGGGAAAGTGAAGTCAGCTGACGTCGAGCCACCGATGGCGAGTTCTCGTCAAAGCCGAGCCTTCGTGGTGACGCCAATGTCGGCTTACTCTGCTTTGGTGGTGATCCGAGAAGATTAACACCGAGGTTACAGCCATTTTCCTCCCCTTAAAAGAAACAAGCAACATTTCAGAGAATTCTCACAGAAGTCTTGTGAATTGACTGTTACTACATGTGATTATTCAGTACATTTGGTGCTTTTGTAATCCATGCATTTCTTTTCTTCACGTACACCAAACTTTTCTCCCTCTCCCTCCCTGTCAGACTAAAATGTAACATATTTCTTCAAACCCTTTTATGCCTGGATGTCTGAAATGCCACCACCTTCAGCCAAATACAGATAATACTTCACTACTGAGAATTTGTACTTTACCAAATATATTACTTATTCTGTTTACTACATTTACTAACTCAATTGCCTACTTCTACTCCCATATATTTATGTACAGTATCATTACAAAAAAATGAATTAAAGGAATCTGTGTTATTATCACTGACGTTATCAGTGACAGCAAGAAGTCAGGAAAATTATTTGATATTGGTCTGAATCACATACTAAAAAAGTGCAGATGATGGGCCACACTCAACCTATTGACAATCTATTGACTGTTTAATCTATTGATTGTCTGCCTTTCGTTGTTACCAATATTTACTTTCATTACTTGGGTACATTTAATTGTAGATTATTTGATATAGCTAACTTAAGTACAGTAAATAGTACATATTTAAAGACTTTCCTTGAGTATTATGTACATTGAACTTCTTCCCAAGTGTTTTTTTTTTCTCTTGTACTTCTACTCAAATGTGACTCCAGTATTTTATACAAAAATGGTTTCTTTTTTACCTGTGCGTTTTCTGGGGCTCAGAGGAAGTCGGGGCTGGAGGTTTGGAGACAATGGTGGTTGCAGAGCAGCAGAGCGTCTGGGCGACAGAGGAGTGGGCTGTACTGTCAGGGGTCTGGGTGAAAGTGTCACCGGCTGGTTGGTCTGGTGTCTCGGGTAGAGTGGTTTGAACTGGGGCAGGGTTGAAACCGGGGTCTGGGGTTCAGACTTTGTTGGTGATGCAGATTTCTCCACCTTGGGGGTCTTGGATCGGACAGATGTCCTGCAGGATCTACGCCGAGGAAACTGCAGCACAGCCTGGTCATGGCCTTGAGAGCGAGTACTGGGCATCTTTGTAACCTGAACACAACACGAACACAATCCATTCATACCAACTCCAGACACTGTGTTTTAAATGCTACCAACTATTTAACTGACTATACTAGTGTGCAGAAGGATTATTCTACCGTCTTTGGTTATTATTTTCAGCATACATTCACAAACAGGAAATGCAGGGAATAGGTGCACAACTTAAAAAAAAAGACTCATAATGCAGCTGACCTAATGTGTTGTAAAGGTTAAAATCACTCTATGACCTCTGACCTCATGACAATACCAGCACAAACAATAAAAAAAATGTGACATGTGTTGAAAAAAAATTAAGTATTATTGTCAGAACAAAAGTGGTTAAAGACATGGGACAGGGCTGTGCTAAATACAACCACTGTTTTATAACTTTTACAACCCTGATGTTATGAAGGATAATAAAGAGATAAGGATTTCAGTGTTGTAGATGAATAGATGGACTTCAGTTACACATGACTCTGTCAGTACTGGTGTCTCATGGTCTATGTAACAAGGCAGATCAAGGCAAAAAAAAAAACCCATCTGTGTTATATTATGTGGGGAAACACATACAAAACAAACAGAAATAATATTCAGACACCCAAAAAGAGCCATAAGGATTGTAAATAAGCACCTATAGAGAACCATCAAACCCATTATTTATCAATTAAAGGCTTTAAAATTTAAGGATTTGGTGGACCTCAAAATATTTTATAAATCACTTTCTAAGTGGATACAAGAAAGAAATGGAAATATGAATCTGTAACAATGAGTAAGTTTGCCTTTTTTCTGATACACTTTCTTTTCTTTTGTTGATTGAATATACATACTCTGAGTACAAAGGGGTAGGACTAGATAACTTTAATTAACTTCATGCTAAAAACTTTCGAACAAGGTATAGTTATCTATGGTGCTAAAGAGTTGTTGCTTTAATTTCTGCCTAAAAACTTTGTATGTTTTACTTATTCTGTTTTTACCTGTTCGAATAAACAAATAAATAAATAAATGAAATTAAAATTCTCCCCTTCGATATAACGACCCACACGCAAACAAAAAGCACCTAAAGTCTTTTAAATGCGATCATTTTAACATAAAGTTGTATTACGTAACATTAATACCAAGTTAAGTCGGCAATGCAATGCTTATGTTAAATGGCGCCAATACACTCGACGTCTCTTCGTAATAGTGTGCTCTTTTTGGCATCAATATAACCAAGATACGATGAGATAGATATCCACAATGTCTAACTATATTCTTTACTGAAAACATTTAATGACACATTATTTAAAAATAAAGCAAATCGCTGTTTTTTCACGTCTATGTAACACTGTCCTAACTTTCACTGGGTAGGAATTAACTCTACCTAAGAATGCATACATTAGTTTTAACACGTCGCCTAAAGCGTAGGAAAAAAATTGAGTTTTACCCTCTTAAAAACTGAAAGAAATGTGAATGAATTCCTTTATCTTGTACAGGAGTCTTCTTCAGTCCGTCTTCCTCCTCAAATTGAACTGAACCAACTGCGCCAAATCTGTCCTGGATCAGCTGTGTTTCCCGCTTCTGCTCTCTGATTGGTCTGAGCAACGGGAACCCACAACTCCTATTGGCTAATCCTCAGGCGGATGTTACGTCACTGTATCGTAATTTCCTCTTGTCTGTGGCGGGAGATTTAGTTAGGGTTGTTTGGGCGGAACGTCATTTTGCCGGGAAATTCACAGCGTTGTTTGGTTGCGTCAGCATTTAACACAACACATATTCACAGAAATGATTGTAGTTCATAAAGTGAAACGTTAAATGAGTAGAACTGTTGAAATATAAGTTTAAAGACTACGATGTTCTTTATAATAAATCTTCTTCTTATCACAGTCAAGTAAGACCAGATAAAATATGTAAAAGACAAATCAAGCTATAACGAAGACAATAAAGTAAACAAACAAATCAAAAATAATAAAAGCATGAAAAATCGACCTGGATCCTGTTGCACAAAACTAGGATAAGTGTTTAAGCCAGGATATGGGTCATTCCAGAATCAGAGGACATTTTGCATCCCATCCATCAAAATATAAGAATCCATGTACAAAATACTAAAACTTCTATGTAAATGTAAAAATCTTTAGATCACATCTAAAAAATAGGAGAAAAGAATGTTTGTAAATAGTTTTTATAATACCAAATAAATCTGGAGTACCCCCTAAAATGACATTTTTCATCCCCCCCCCCACCCCCCCCACCCCCCACCCCGAACCTGTGTCCCACAACATGCACACATACCACAACCTTTTAGCAATGGTAAAAGAAGAAAGCAGTGAATCACATGACACGCTGGAACTGATGTCATCAAACAGTTTTCCAAAAGAATAGGTGGAGCACAGGTATGCACGCTTTACTTTATTGATCAGTTATATTGGCTTGTTTTGAATAATGGTGATTTTATTTGGATTAGTTCTGTCAGTATTAAACACACCTCCATGCAGTATATCATATAGAAACTGTACTGCTGTAAATAATTATTCCAAGGAATTTGATTTTACTTCTTTCAATTTGTATTATTTGTACTTAGATAACTTACAGTTTCCCGTAGACTAGAATACACATGATGTTCCTTTATTCAATAAAGATCAATCAAAGCAAGAAAAACTATCAGCTCCTTTAAAACTGAAGTCACACAGTGACTCTATAAGATACAAAGAACAAAACTAAAGCATAATATGATAGAACAGAAAAATAAATACATATTCAAAGGTTGAACACAGCCCACATCTGTACACTGAAAAAATGCAGGATAAATCCATGCACAACAACTGAACAGACACATGAATGGACACAGTAACTTCACTGCAACACAGGAAACAACACACACATAAGAGGACAAATCGGATTTAAATAGAATTTTAAAAAGCTTAAATTCCTCTGTTCCGACATGACAGATTTAACTGACATTCACAGCATTTTAATCAAAAATAATTTAACACACATTGGTCTGTGACCAGCTGACCAATGCGGTCATTAGGGCAATGGAAGGACTGCTCCAGTCCATGTGTGATGAACTCTGGGGGGGGGGGGGGTTCCTGGGGATGTATGTATGGTGTCAGGAGAAAAGGTTGGCAGGTAGACCCCCTGTACCCCAGGTAGACCCTCTGTCCTCCAGAAACACAGCAGACAGTTCACCTGTCAACACCAACAACCTCATAAATACACTGACATTCTGGACACAGATCTGATGGAAACAGTTGTTCTTAATAGAAGTTGTGCATCTGACCTTATGATAGGAGCTGATAGATTCAGAGTGTGATGGACACAGGAGTCCTGGACTGAACCAGACCACTAGGGTCTTATGGACTGATCCAGACCACTGTAAGACAACACTGAGGAGACAGTCAGCACTGACCATGTGGAATGTGAAGATGAAGACTGCTAATAAAAAAGCATGGACAGTGTCCACTCCCCCATAAAGTTCCAGAACTAGTTTAGGGACAGTTCACAAATAAATTTACTCTATACATGAACTTTCTTCAGCCATTTATCACTATTATTATATCTATTTCTTATTAGTATGAATCAGGTATTATCCTATATAATATTTAATTGACTGATCATGTAGATGTACATAACATCTCAGGGGCATAAAGTGTATTTAACCCAAAGGTAAATTCACTGAGCTCATCTATTTAATAGTTATAGAATATAAGTCCTTTATTGATCTCACAATTGGGAAATTGCTTCACAACATTCATCCAGTCAGATACATTTAATCTATGACTTATCTACTCTGATATACTTACATTTAATATATTTACCACATATACAGTCTGATACATTTACACAGTTTCTCTCATATACAGTTTCACTGACAACTTCAACTGATTCATTATCAGTACAACTACATTTACACAGAATGTTAATTAACTCTTTGAAACAATGAAACCATCACCATTATAACCAGTCAGGGTGTATTTGTCTTCTACTTATTCATGTGGTCTACAATCCTTTTACATTCTGTCTCTGGTTGTTTTATCACTGTGTCAGCATTCGCTTTCTTTTTCTACTTCCCCCTCAACCGGAAAGACAAGTTTTACCTCGATCCATGCATGTACGCAGCTCTAGTTGCTATGGTGAATCTGTGATCAATGTTGGGGTCTACTGAGTAAATTTATCCAGGACCTGGCTTAATAAATGTGTCTCCATTCATCCTGGTCTGGTCTTCTTTTGGCTTTGTTTATCCTGGATGACAGACCCTTGAAGACACAAACATACTGCAAATAATCTGTTTTAGTGGCGTTTGAAAAACTGGAGGGCTGTTAATAAAACTACAGATAAAGTTACAATGTTTAGATCACAGAAGGCAGCATCTCACATAAAATGGATTATCCACCAATTTATAAATAATAACCAAAAAGCAAAATGTGACATTAGTTACCAATAATGACAGTCTGATTAAAATGTTGCTGTGGATAGGCTAAATTCTACCTATTTGTAAACAGTACTATTTAAAATAATAGAGTAAAATCTATATCCCATAATATTGTCACATGTTGGAGGAGCAGCTCTGGGAATTTCCCATTATGCTTTGGGACAAACAGGTTGGGACAGTTTTGATGTGTTTTATAGATTTCTGAGTTGATAAGAAGTGTTGTTATTTATATATAGCAGTTATGGTGTGTTTTACTATTTTTCATTCATGTATTTAATTATATTTTACTAATTTTACACCATGATAAAAGTATCTCCTTTGTCTCATGACCATCTGTGGTAGTGTTTCATATTGAAGAGAGGTAAATTTAATTCCAAATATAAAATCTTTCTTCACATGTTTAATAGTGTTAGTATAGATCTGATACTAATGCTCACTCTGGTTATTATATTATTGACATTAAGACTGATATGTCCAATCATAAATGAAATAGATTAACATATTCCTATTAACAATTCAGAGTTAATGTTACTCATGTTTGATGAGTAATTTGTTGTGTAATCATATGTTAAGTAGATATTACCTCTTTTATTTTGTTTTACAGCTGTTACAATTAGTTAAATTATGCTCAAAATATAGAGTAAAATGTAGTCCACTAAAATTAATGGAAATTGTTACCTCACTTTTATTAAGTAAATTCTATATGTTTGTTTTTACAGTGCAAGCAATAAAACATACATTTTGGCTCCTCAGACCTACACTGAAAAAAGTAAAACATTTAATCAACTTCAAAAACCTTCAACTTGGACTTTGTCTCATAATTTAGATTTTTTATGGTCACAAAAAAATCTAGTTGAGTGAACCAAATTAAATTGCACAGGGTTAGGGTTATTTTAATTTCATTATTTCACTCAAATAGATGTTTTTACATGTGACCTATTGAAGAAGAATTTTTAAGTTGATTCAATGTTTATTTTTTCAGTGTATTTGTAGTTTTCTCCTGATTTATTACATTTTGAAACAACAATGATCAGTCAAATAACTAAGTTATTTCATGAAGAAAAGATGCACATTTATGTATTTCATTTGTCACTGTTGCACTTTTTGGCTGTTTTCCTCCATCCCTCCATTTGTCCCAGTTTGAGCTGTCATCAACCTGAGTGCTACCATCATCATCATCATCATCATCATCATCATCCAACAATACGATTTACCACAGTAGGAAGACGGCTGAAAACACTTTCCAATGATAGATGTGCGTTGCTAAACCAGTTCTAGGCATGACTTACTGTTTTGAAATAGGTCTGTATATCTTTTTTGGTGCCATTGTCTAGGCCAGGGTTCCCCAATTAGATTTCATCACGGGCCAAATTCTGACCTGGGCACAAAGCTGAGGGCCACAGCACCTGTAGGGCACATGGCGACAGGGAGGGGGACGCCACAGTAGTCCCACTCCAGTGACCATACAGATAATGTTGAATCTGCACTTATAGTGCATTATAACATTAGTTGTGCCTGGGATTCAGGAATACTATCTGTGAGGGTCACACAAAGTCAAATTGCACTCTGGAAACAACGGTTGAGAACGAACCATTTAGTCAAAATAAATATTTGGTTATTATAGTCTGCTTGGAAAGTTGCCAGATTTATAACAGCAGCTAGTGGTACTGTTAATTTTAAAAATAATACTTCGCTAGTCTGCTTGAACAAATCAACAGTAATACAGCTGTAACAGTAGCCAGTTGTACATACTTAAATAATAAATACTAAAAAATACATATATTTGTCAAGGGTTCATTTGACAAAGATGGAAATGATGACTCGAACAATGACACTTCAGTGATTTTTCATTTATTTACCAGCAGTGATGAGGAGTGCACAATTTGTACAGTGCAAAAGAACCAAAAAACCAGGAAAAACAAAAAAAATATTTACAAGAGATCTCAAAACACAATAAAATGAAGTTGGTCTCTTACCATTCAGCATTAAAAAAACCCTTCAAATTCAAATCTCTAAATCTGCATCACTCAGCCCCAACTCCAACACTACAACCCCCCACACTACTGGGAAAAGCTCCCCTTTATATATCCCATATATCCCACCCACATGCATACAAATTCCCACACAATCTGCAATATTTACATCTTAACTCATAGAATCAATGGCACCAATTATACTCCATACACAGAACCACAAAACAATGTATGAATGTCTGTGTCCTATAGTGAATGGTTTAGTCATGTGTTCTATGAAGCGCACAAATTATGAGTATATAACAGTGTCTCTGCTTGGTCTTGTTCTGCAGCAGGTCTGTGTGTGTGTGTATGTGTGCCCGCGCTGGGTGTGCACCTCACCAAACGGAGGAGAGGTCCAGATGACAATGTCCAGTTTAAACATATGTCGCAGGAGAGATGCGCTTCACACACTCAAAAAAAAAAAAGACGAGAGAAAAAAGAAAAACACACGAGGGGGAGAGATGACGGCGCATTAATGTCGCACAATCACAATATTTTAAAAAAAGAATCCCTTTTTGTTCACAAGTTGGTGTGGGCCAGTCTGTGTCCTCTCATGGGCTGGAAATGGCCCAGGGGCCGCCTATTGAGGAGCCCTGGTCTAGGCTATCTCTACAAAGTAGAACATCAAACAAAATGAGTTTGAGTACCAAGGTAACCCAAAGAATAAGTCTAACACTTTTCTGAGGATATAGGTTATCACAGATAACCTGACTCGCATCATCTGGCTGCATTTTGCTACGCTCACACAACGTACCATGGGGTTCAGGTTTTCTTCAAAACGAAGGAGCGAATCAGTGTCGCCGGGTGGGACTGCCCCATGAGTGGGCGGCATTGTGGCTGGTTTGACGTAAAGCATCACAGCTTGAGTTCAATGTGAGTGGATTGGTTGCAGAATGATCTCAGATCGTACACTATGGGCATGTCAAAGAAACAAAACTTGTCAAACGTCTAGAACTTATTCCCTTGAGTCCTCAGTGCTAATAAATATGTGAATAAATTCATATTTTTGATATTTAAAATATAACACTAAATATCGGTAGGGACTCTTTTGTCCTTCCAAAATATTGGGTGTGACTTGTCCCTATTCAAACCTACACCAGTGTGTCTGTAGTCAGATGTGGTGCTGGGGTCTGGTTAATGCTGCTCTCTGGGGTGGAGTTGGAAGGTGATGGAGACGCCCCCTGGTGGTTGGTTTCCTGGGACATGAGCTCATGCTGCTCATGCTGCTCATGCTCTTCAACTGGTGTCTTTGTTTTAGACTTCTTCTGTTTATAACGATCTGTGAACACAGGTTGTAAAGCTGAGGTTAACAACTAAACTTAGGGAAGTTTAGACAAAATGCTGAGCCCTTGAGCATTTCAGTTCAGAGCCCCTGGTTAATGAGACAACACTTGTGGGGAACAAAATCCAGTACAAATAACGGATTGATTTGTGAGCTGGCAAATGTCACCTTAAATTTTGGATTCAGGGGCAGGTATCATCTACATATTATCAGATTAATATGGGTGTGTGAATCTTTTGAAGATACAGTGTTGGTATCAAATGTCCCATTTTAAGGAGCTCTTCCATTCAGTAGTCAAATAAAAACAGCAATATACACTTATAAATATATTTAGGAAATTGTGGGGAAAAACAGATGCAAGACACTTTGTAACTTACAGGCCAGTACAGCAATGATGATGAGGATCAGGACAACAACACCAACAACACCACCACCAACACCACCAACAATATCCCAGGATTGAAAAGCTGAAAGAAATCAGAGAAGATATGATGTTTAGTGCAACCTCTCCCATATTAAGGAGTGAATTTCACCATTTAAGGACATAAAACGATCTTCATCTTAATACACTTAATCCACATAATTGCAGCAACCTGCAGCTCTTTCATCCTTATTGTGCGACTACGAGTGGCTTGGGAAAATAAAATTAAATATTTCATTTAAGTGCATTTTATTTGTGTAAGTTCTTTATTATTTTAGTCCTAAATTGGAAGATTGTGATGTTTAAAATATTAATAAAATAAATATATTTTATCGGTTGTCATCGCTGTTTACCCACCAAAATATCGCCCATTTGTCACAACTTTCAAACCCAGCAGAGACAAGTATGGAGAAATGTAAGAAAGAAAAATCTGAAGACCTGGTGACGAACCTGGACCTAAATGCACAGGCTCAGAGTGTGGGGGAAAATTAAAAAAACAAAACAAAACACAAAGTCCCACAGGGTCAAAGGTTAACCAGGCCTGAGGATCTTACCTTTACACTGGACAAGTGTAAAGGTAAAAAAAAGCAATATATACAGTGTTCTCTTCATTTTAGATCAGATAGTCCAACTTCAAATGGGTCGTCAAAGCACTAAGGCCAAACAAAATAATACGTGTGGTTCTGGTCACCCGACCGACCCAATTTTTTTACGACGAAAATGCCGACTATGTAGACATTTTATCAGTTCGTCAAAATAAATTAAATATAATGAACCGGCCGACTGCCGACTCTTATCTTCGAAATTCCCAATAACTGATGATGAGAGAATTTATTTCTCCGTATTTAGTCCGTATTCATGTTTACCAACATCTGTCACCTGTCTGACCACCGTGAGTTATGACTAGCGACAAACGACGAGCCATATACATCGTGTCCATGTCCATCAAAACAACCCTCAATGCATGTGATTGCTGCGCGAGTTTTGATTGGCTGTTCGCCTCTTGATGTACATCGTCTGTTAATTTCCCACTCACTTCACACTTCGTTTGTTTCAAAAACACCACCGTTTCTTTATTAGTTGGGAAGATCGTGTCATATCTTTATGGAGCATCTCTTGGTCACAAGGACTTGTGTGCCTGGTGTGGGGAACCAAATACAAATCCTCTTCCAGAGCTAAAAAATAAATTTAAAACTGTACTCCCGCTCTGTCAAGATTGTGAGGAATGGCAAGAAGCCAGTAACAAAACAGCAGTATGGCAAGAGGAAATAAGTTGAACAGTAAATAGATAGCTGTATATGTCCACTAAAGCCTTCAATATTGGGGCCTTTATTTCATTTAAATAATATTTAGATGTGGATAGAATTTACATTTGTAGTTGAACTGTATTTTTGTTGAAAAAAAATCAGTAAAAGACAAAATGTTGATGTCAAATCAGATTTTATTGTATTTCAATCATCTAAAATTCATTTATGCTCTCTTAAAACATTCTGTAAATATACATGTACATGTACATGGCAAATCTGAGGCAATGTGTTGATTTTCTAACTGCTGGAAAGAATAACTGATATTAAATCTTAATTTTTGGAGCTTCTTTTTAGAAGACGGGTATATAAAATTATAAATAAAATAAAATATGGATGACCGACCTACCTACCCCTTTTTTCCTATCCATGTGATGGGAACCACACATATTATTTTGTTTGGCCTAATAAGTGTATGACCAAGATGAACCCCTAAGCATGAAAGGGAAGTTGTTTTAAATATTTTTTCCTTTGTTTTTATTAAATGCATTTTTTTTCTCATTTTAGATGTCAAAAAGTGTTTGCGGCTCCCAGTGTTTTTGGTTCTTTTGACTGAGAGAACCATGGTGTTTGTGTTGTTCCATTTCACATTGGCCACAGCGCCACCTACACTTGCCAGGAATGTTTACATGCCGCTGAGCTATTTTTATGCATTTACATTTTTAAGGACCTGTCTCGATATTGTGTGTATTTAAGGTTTGTATCTTTACAACACACATGTAAGCTACGACCCTGTATGGACACTACACAGTAGTCACTGGTAATAACCAGAGCAGACTCTGTACTCTGATCAGACATGTTGAGTGATGAGAACGTGCACCTTATGCAGGATATACGGCCCATGTAAATTATGCTCTTGCACTGTAAATATTTTAAGTAAAAGGTGATTCCCAGTACAAAGGGAAAGTGAGGGTTGAAAGGTAGCCTATGAGGGGCCACAAAATGTTTTTGCCCGTAACTCAGTTGTTGATAAAGTGCCCCTGATCAGGGCTGTAAGGGATTTCTTTTTTAAAGGAAAATAAATAAATAAAATAAATTACACACACACACACACATATATACATATATACATGCATACATATATATATATATATATATATATTAAAACAGGATACCAATATTTACTGAAAGAAATATTGATTTTTTTCCAATATCGAGCAGCTCTAGTTTGGTTTGTAGGTTAACTACAACAAAAACCATGTTTCTAAATAACTTACACACACACACATTATACTACTATATATATATATATATATATATATATATATATATATATATATATATATATATATATATATAAATAAATATACATATAATATATACATACACATATGTGTATATGCAGTGTTTTTTTTTATTTCATTGTAGCCCTGTGATATCCCTTTCTTACGTTCTACAGAAACAAGTAAATGTAATATATGAGTCACAAAGGAAGAGAAAGTTCCTTCCTGAGTGGTAAGAGTCCTATTCATTTATTGACTGGGAAGTAAACACTCACGTGTGAAATTATTTCGGGATGGTTCACAATAACGTTCGGGACGGTGGTGAAAAAGTAAATTTTAATCCCCGATGTGTGCATTACTTACATTTTAGAAAAGCAAAGATAAATTATCCTAAATAAACCACTTCTACAGTCCATATCTATTAGACTCACATTGGTTGTCTTCCTCTGGACGTCCACTTGTGTTGGCGTTGCCTTCCTTTGTCATGTCATATTGTCCATTGGGAGCTGTTCAAAATGAGACACAGGTTTAAGTTTGACAGCGTAAACATCATACCAGGCAATTTTTGCATAAAGTACAATTAAGCTCACCTTTACTAATGTTGACGGTGATGCTACAACAGTAGTTCAGCTTGGGAATGTGAAGCTTGTATTGTCCACTGTCGGACAGGCGGACAGACCGAATTTCCAGGGTCACATTTCCCGTTTTCAAACCTTCACGGTAAAGGGTGGTCCTTCCTTCGTACCCCTCACCCTGGTAGTCAGATTGCTCATTTGTGTGTCTATGAACATGGACAATGTTTCCATCTTTGGACCATTCATCTGTGAGTCTCTCCAGATTGCGCCCATTATCCAGAAGGCAGGTTAAGTAGATGTTTGAACCGTTTACTGCATCTTGAGGTTTTGCTGTTGATAAATAGACATTATATTAAAGTCTTATAAACATGAGCAAAAATAACCAGAAACTGCATCACAAAATCTACTGCTGCAATGACTTTACTAGTCAACGGGCCCTCAGTAATGTCACCATGTGTATCCTATGGTAAAGGATGAATCATCATAGCCAACTCAAGTAGCTCAGAGATGGAACAGAAGTGGAAACCTCCTGATGGTGACGGACAACAAACCAAATAAACAATCCCAAGATTATGAGCATTACATCTCATAAAACTGTCACATTTAAGATGTATAAGATGACCCTAGTGTAGCATGAGACCACTTCATCAAAGCAGGAATAGTTATAGAGGAAATGTTTCAGAGCATTCAGACGCACCTCCATAAGGAAATTATTTACCACACTAGTCGACCAAAACACAAGTGATAAAATAAGAATGTCTCAATGACACCAAGGAATATCACACACCAGTTAGAAAAACAACTAAAGTATGGTGTAAAATAACTGTCAGTAGATTTGTGTCCACAGATTGGATACCTGTGAGTATTTGTCAAAAATTACAAGTATGACTTATAGCTAGCCTACGATTTCCCACAAGTGATATAACAGTCTAAATATGTCATCATCGCATCCACAGGCATTACTTGTTGAGAAAAGAAACATTGATCAGGCCATGAGGTGAAACCAGTTTTCATTTCATCTCGCTCCAACGTCTCTGAACTACAAAAAATGTCATTTAAAATTAAGAAGTAGCAAAAAAAGTTCTCACATTAAAATCCTGTCAATTTTTCACAATGAACGATTTTCATTTTCCTCAGAGTGGAGTCAGGAAATGATGTCTCGGGACATCGCGTGATCGTTCTGGACCAATTGAGTTGCCGATTTTTGACAACAGATCAGTTGACAGCCTGTGTGATTAGTTACACGAGTATAAAAATTCTACCAAACACACTTCAAAGTGCCCAAATGCCTTCTAAGTCCAAAATAATGGTTTATATAAATCACTAAGACAATGTATATATGTGGTATATTGAAGTGTTTATGTCATTATTAGAATAAAAACAATATATTTATTATTACTATTATTATTATTACTATTATTACCTCCACCAAGGAGGTATTAAATTTGGGTCTGTCTGTCAGCAGGATTATGCAAAAAGTTCAAAACGGATTCTGATGAAACTTTCAGGAAAATTTCAGGAACAATAGATAGATCAAAGAAGAACCTATTATTTTGAACAATGAAGGTCAAAGGTCAAGGTCACACAAAAGGTCAACAGCTAAAACACATCAGTGGTAATATCCCAGGATTCAGACAAGATAGAATCTGACGTTTTTTACATTCACATCATCTCACCTTCACACATCAGATGGATCAACACCTATGGCTCCATCACATCATGTTTTGACGTCATGACGCCATATTAACCGCTGGCAGTGGTCTGCCGTCTCTTGACTGCCTATTATTATTATAGTACAAAATATGGTGTAATGGGCTATGATAAGGACCATTCGTGTATTAATTCTCTTAGTCTATTAACTATACATTACAGATCAACCACTAAACTATTTGCTTGAAAAACATAGACCTACAATGTTAAACAGGCAATGTCACCAATGGAATAGATTATTAAACTCCTCATTGTGTGCTACACACACCATGGATCAGCCATTAAATGGCATATATAATATATAGGCTATGCCTGTGATTTCAGATAAAAAAAAAAGGTGCAAGAAGAAAAGAGTCCATAGTAATTATAATAGACACACACACACACACACACACACACATATATATATATATACACATACATATATATACAGTGTTGGGAAAGTTCACCTTAATTAGGAACTAGTTCAAAGTTCAGTTCAAGTTACTCAATATGAATTAGTTCAGTTCATCGTTCATTCTTCCAAATTATGAACTAGAAGTTCATGGATCCCAAAATGAACTTTTTCGTTCTTTTTTGTGTTATTATTGTAAACGTATTATTAACCGTTCCTGACGTTATCCTGACCATAGTCAGGAAATCAGAGGAAAATGCCGCCCCTCCAGGGCGGAAGTAAGTACCTTACCCCAGGGTTAACTTCCCTCTGCAGGTTCTTAGAACACAAGGAGCGGTTTCAGTGAGCTTCGTTTTCAATGTTTATTTCCAAGAACGGGACAACACCTGCTCCGGTCGCTGGTCACACTCTCTACATTTAACTCTTTTTCTCCCCTCCCAAAAAGTCTCTGCACCTCTCTCTCTCTCTCTCTGTCCCGCCCAAAACGCTTCTCATTGGCTATTCCACAACATTATGTTGCTAATATTTGGTCAGAGTAAGACAAAAATGACATCTATGATAATGCTGTGTTTTGATCCCATTTTATGCCTTATAGGACTCAATAATTACAACGTGATGAGAACGAAATATGAACGACATAAGAGCGCAGTTCAATAAATGCCAGAATAATCGCGTTCACAACTTCCCGTTCATTTGGCAAAAGTGAACGAGTCGTTCACGTTCGTCAAAAATATGATATCGTTCATGAACGATCGTTCAATGAACTCGTTCAGGTACAACACTGGGTTTTTGGGTGATGGGGGAAACCAGAGCATCCAGAGGAAACCCATCCAGACACAAGGAGAGAAACATGCAAACTCCACACAGAAAGGCCCACATGGTCTGGGAAACAAAACCGGTCTTTTTTCTGTGAGGCAAGAGCGCTAACTGCTCCACCACCATGTCACCTGAACTAAGCCTCTACAAGTCATTGAAGTTCTAGGTGTATGAAGAAAGGATGATGAATCTTGTATATATGAGCATCCCTAGGGTATGATGTTGATTATTTAATTAATTCTACAATGTTCCACATGATTTACATGGCTGTGGCTTAAAGTGTAGAGTTTTGGAATTGTCTTAACTGGGTTTATTGCTTCAGCAATAATGGTGTATCTAGGGTGAATGATACACACGTCTCTGCAATGCCACACCTTATTATTTTGTGATTCCTTGTATAGTACTGATGGTTTCTGTAGTTGGTATGAAGCAGTAGATTCAGTTGAGTTAGTCCCCCACTGCTCCCTACAGACTTTTATGAGTTAAATATTCAAGTTCTAGATCTTCCCTCTACATTTAATGAAGGGTTACATAATAAAGTCATAACAGAATCATTCTATGAAGGAATTAAATATTTACTGGACGGGCAATGTGATGACACTTACCATTAATAAACACATAAGGTATTGGCCAAAATAATCACAAAGGTGAAATAGGGTTTTACATGAACCCACTATAAAGAAATAGTTATGTGCAGTTAATGCTGCTTAAAGTGTCACTGACATGATTTTACAACTATGTATAATTTGAAAGTTCATCATCTCTAAAGTCAATTCACACATACATCATTAATAATAACACTGCAAATGTAATTATATTTTATCCAAATCGTGATTCAAATGGGGCTGCCTACAAGTTTGACCTACTTATTGTCAGCTCACCTGAACATTGACATCCGAGCAGCGACTGAAGACGACTTGACTGAGCTTCTGTGGAAACATGGACATAAACAGCAGTGATTCTAGTGAGAATTTAAGTGATTTTTCAGCAGAAATAGGAGAAGCAACAGGTGATTCAGCTGAAGAGGAAAATATTATTCATCCATATTAATTTGAGACATATGAAATAAGATGATGAGAGTGTTGAAGTGGAGGAAGAACAGCTAAACTATGCAGACACTGACTGGGATCTCAACATTGAATGGCTGCCAAACACAGAATGGTAGGCATACTGGTAGCCTATAAAGAATAGGGAATAGGAGTGGAGGGTGCATGCATACACAGCGGTGGTAGTGGGAAGCATGTTTGTTTGTTACAGTTTCTTCTAATACAGCCATTTAAGCAGTTTTTAATGTTTGTTTTACTGCGTATGCAATTCTGGTCATTATGTTGTAATTTTCAGGTGTACATGTTCAAACTGTCAACCGGGGTAACCTGATATCGATTTTATATTACCGGAGCACAAGACAATGGCTCCAGAGACAGAGTTGCAGATTGTATGGAAAATAATCAAAGCACTCTTGAGACCACAGACCTCTCTACCAAGGTAAACCAAAACCTCCTCAACCAAAATTTTAAGTCATTGTGCCAGTATCAACATTTCCTGAAAATGTAATCAAAATAACCATAACTTTTTGCTAACAGACAGACAAACCCCAATAAAAACATAACCACATAGGATACATTAAAACAAAATGTGAGAAAGAACTAAATATAGAAATATCAGAGGCAGTTTGGCATTCTATGTGGAGTGTACAGCATTCATCTACAAGTTCAAAGAAGTGGAGAATATTTGGCTGGAAGAATTTGATTCGCTTTTTTATTACACCTCTTATGAAAAGTCAATTCTCTCAATCACAAGAACAGTGCAGAAACATGAACGCAAACCATTCTCATGTATTCTGGCTATGCCCTAAAATTAAAGTTTTCTGGGTTAATATTTGTGGTATGGTGGAAAAGATCCTGGGTTATACAATTCATAATGATGTGATGGTCTTCTATTGTTAGTGTCTTCACTGAAAACGTGATTAATAAAAAAAGACTGGTACCCATGTGTAAGACTGAAACTCCGAGCATTACATTAATTAATGGATTGACAGAGTGAATGAAATGTATTCAATGGAAAAGATGGCTTTGTCACTCAGATGTAATGGAGCAACCTTTCATAGGAAATGGTAGAAATGGACAGCTTTTTTCACAACAATTAATGATGCAATGCAGTAACAAGCAAAGACACTGATCACAAATATAGGACTATACACTGAGGAGCCCTGTTGTTTTTTGTTTAATTGAAAAAACTAAGATAAAAAGGTATAAAGGGAAAAGAAAGAAAGGAGGAAAAAAGAAAATAGGTTTCAGGAATTTTTAAAAACTAAAGCCATTCTGGAAGTAGCTGGAGCGTCTGAAGACAAGTGTAGGTGAAGTGTATTTGTCAGTTGTTCTGCACACGTGCAAAAGAAACCGATAGACTGAGGTAGAGGATGGTTCAAGTGTCATTTGTTTTTCTTCGGAAATGTCCAGTTGTTGATGTTCTTCACATTTTGAGGAAAACATTATAGATGGAAACATTATCAGAATGTAAATGGACTCTTTTCACTGTAATTTTACTGGTCTATTTAGATCATATTGGACTGAATGTGGAACTGAACAAAAATGAGTTTGACACCCCTGACTAAATAATAATAATAACGCATTTCAGAATGAAATACAAAACAAGGCGAAGGCCTAATTATAACCACCTTAGTGGAGGCAACAACCGTAACTTTGTATGGACTTTACTTGGAAAGATTGTCGTGTTAAAACCTATCTGGCAAAGAAAATATGTTGCTGACCTGAGAGATGGGTCTTTTTTTCTTTCCCCCTTTTCTGCTACAAGTGTATACGAGTAGAATAAATATGACTACACTAGAATTGTTCAATAGGTGTGACACTAAATTATATGTCAAGGAATGTGTTAATACAAGTGTTCAAAAGAAGGGCCCAAGACCTACATGGCCACAGACTGGTCTAAACTAAAACATGTAAAAAACAGTATTTCTAGGGCTGTGATTGAGGCTTATGTTCTCCCTAGATGTTTTATTCAGGTGGTGGATTTAACAAAAAAGAAAACTAAATACAAACAAAAAAAATTATGATACATTAACAGCACAGCTTATATAGTTATATATTTACCAGACTGAGCCCATTTGTCCTCATGTTTGAGTCCAGTTCTGCTGGAGTCTCCTCCCTCTACCATCTTGACATCTGTCCAAAATGAAATATTGGGTTAATTTTGACAATGTAGTTCATGGATAAAGTACTCACTAACCAACTTAATATTTACCGATATAAAGAATGATGTAACAGTAGAATTCATGTCTGGGAATGAACATACTTAAGATGCCCCCCCCCAAAACTAAACAACTTTGATATTAAACAGTCAGGTTGTGTCCTTAAAGCACCATAGCCATTAGTATTATAAACTTTTTCATACAACAGTAATAAAAAGCTCAAGTCCATTCAATTCCACTTACCGAAACACACTTCTAACACTACGGACATAAACTCAGAACAGATAAAAGGACAAAATAAACACGAAATAATTTGCATGTTAAAACTAGCGGCCATTTTACCAAAACGAATGAATGAATTTCGACGATTTACCTCAACAAAAGTTTCACAAAAACAGTGTTTAGTTAACAAAGTGAAGAAAAATCACACCCTGTTAATTTTTTTTTTAAATTAAAACCACGGTAATACACTATTAAGTAGTTAGTAAGTAATGTTAAAGTGACGAACGGTACTCACAGTGAACCAACGAAAACAACAGTGTCACATATAAAGTTGTTATAAGGACTCTTGTTAAGGTCATAATTGTTAGGTAGAGGATATAAAACTACTTTCTACTGATGTGTCTAAATGTGCTAGTTGTAAACCAGTTTGGCGGACCAAACTTTACGTCACTTCGGCCAAACTTCTGCATAAACACATGCACAACCAAGTGAAACGCAACATGTTAAAAACCCCGCGAGTGAAAGTGAGGCAGAGTTAGAATGTACCAACGTAAAACATATGTGGGGAATACCCGTATCATTTGTCAAAGTTAAAAACAAATAACTTTATATATATATATATCACATTTTAAAATCAGAGTTTACAAAGTGCTTTGACAGCCAATCAGAAGAACACAACAGGAAAATAAAATAACGATAAGAACAGCAACTGAGGTTGAGTGAGTAGAAATAACAGACCATGGTTGTGTTAGATCCATGCAAAATTGAGGGAATTGAAATGAATAAAACAGCATCATGTATAACAATGAGACAGTTAAAAGGTAAAATTCAAACAATGAAAACGTGCAAAATAATTAAAAGACAACATCACAAAACCCAGTCTATAAAATGCGTTTCAATAAGTAATTTAAAAGGTGGCACTGGTGGCATTTTAACTTATTTTTTTACTTTCCAGCAAACAAACAACCCCTACTGTGTGAAACTGAACAGTTTATATTGTTAGTTGTCTGCAGCTCTGGTTCTAGAGAGCCACTGTCCTGCATGGTTTTCTTATCCAGCACACCTGGCAGTTGTTATCAGGCTTCTGCAGAGTTTAACTATAGACTGATCAGTGGAATCAGGTGTGTTGGAAGAAAGGTACATCTAAAACATGAAGAATAGAGACTCTCTGGTACCAAGTTTTCAGACCCCTAGGGTGTTGGGTCATCATTTTTCTCGGTTCAAATGGACTAGTTTAGTTCAAACCCTGTCGTCTGTTATCTAAAACTAATACAGGGGTCCGAAACCCCCGGGCCGCAGACCAGTACCGGTCCGTGGATCAATTGGTACTGGGTCACCTAATTATTACTTAATTAATTATTTCTCTTGTATTTATTATCTGAGTCTGAACAATCTTTTATTTAGAAAAATGACCAGATACTGTTGGTTACGTCAACAGCTGCGTTTCCATTACCCTTGGAAATTCGCAAAAAGTAAATATCGCTATAAAAACTGGTAATGGGAACACCTGAATTTCAAAAAAACACTCAAATATCGGAAAAAAAGTTTTCACGCTTTCATGAGGTGGTTTCTTCATACGTTTCGATATTGTAATATATCGCAAAAGCGTAATGGAAATACTTTTTACGCAATATATGTCATAAGATGTGACTACATAATCATATGACCACTTCTCTCTGAGTGAAAATGACAGCCTGTAACCATAATAACCATTGGCTGCTTATAATTTGTTGTTAAGTGCCGAGTAAGTTTACACTTAATATTTCGACCTGACAATGTAGGGACCACATGTACAGGCCCTAATAATGTGAGACAGGTGGTTTGTTTTCCATGTTAGTGTCTTTAAAGAGTTCGCCAGTGACTTTTACTGATGAGAGAATTAGCCGATTCATTCACTCTAATATCAGGGTGATATTGCAGTCAAGTGATCTGATGCTCCGAAGGTGACAGCAGTGAAATGTCGTGGGATGATATTTCACGAGAGTTACGACACTCCCACCTAGAACAACCGTCAATGGAAACACGTTCAAAGCGCAAATATACTTTGTCGAAATTCTAGGGATATCGATATTGTTTTGTGAAAAGCTGTAATGGAAACACAGCTTATGTCACTTGAATGCCAACAATGTAACCCACATGTTAGCAAAATAAGTAAAAAACAGATGTCTTTGGAAAGTTTCTTTTTGAAGAAACACCCACATGGCAAAAGACTACTCCAACTGAATGGCGGCACATGGTAGTGGAGGAGGTGGCGCCACCAGCAGGAAGCAGCCAGATGTGCCAAGGCAGTCTCCCAAACCCAGCAAGGCTACTGGATGAAGTGGGAGGGTGTGGAGAGGAGGAAACTCACCTGGTATGAGCTGTGGAGCATGGAGTCTAACAGACTGAGTTTCATTATGATTTGATTTTTTGATTTGAATGATTTATTTCGAACATGTGCAAAGTGCAACAATATTCAATACAGCAATAATAATAATAAAAATGACATGTTCGAAAAGGAGTAGGATGAAGCATAAGCTTATTTAATCCTACCCCTTCTTCACTTCCTCAACAACCTAAATACATCTTGTAGTAATATAGTGCATAGTACAAAAAAGATGATAAATAAAATAATAACAATAACAATGATAACAATACCAATAATCAATAACTGAAGTACTAAACATAGACATATATACAAAAAAAACAAAAAAAAAAAAAAAAACTAAAAACAAATGAGCAGATAGGAAAGTAGGTAACAAATAGAGTTTTGTTGTTGTTGTTTTCTTTTTTCCCTCCCTTCCTTCTTCTTCTTTTCCCTTTTTTTCTTTCCTTTTTCTAATTTTTTTTGCATTTTGCTTTCATTTTTTATTTTTTATTTTATTTATTTTATTTATTTTATTTTTCTATTCATTCACTTTTTTTATTCATGTATTTATTCATTTATTTATTTTTTATATCTTTTAACCCCACAGAGGGGGAGTCAACATTGCTTCAGATCAGTGCATATTCCAGTCTGGCAGCCATATACTAGACTATTTAGTGCATGTGTGTGACCATCATCGGTCCTCCCCGAAAGCTGAGCAGACATCCCCCATTAGAACTCTCCCTTACAAGCCAGTGAGTGCAGTGCTGCACCTCAGTGATGTGCGGAGGAAACAAAGGCTAGACAGGATGGACAGGACGAACGGGGACAGTAACCAACAGGCAGTGCTATTGTAATTAAAGACTGCAAGGTGATGTGTTATTCCCAACCACCAACTGTCCTTCAATAAAAAACTAAAAAATAAATAAGTAGATCAGAAAAAGAGGAGAAAACCAAACCAGCACAAAAGGAGAAACAAAAAACAAAACAAAAACAAACAAAAACAAACAAAAACAAAACAAAAAAAAAATTAACAATCGGCACTGAGCACCACAACCATGGATGTCCTGATAGTACAAAATAGAATGCAATGTAATAGAATAAGCCAGAGGAGGACACCAGTGCAGAAGAAAATGAGTCTAGTGTAGAGATTGTGGAGAGATTCTCAGCACATTCTGGCGAGTCCCATCATTCGTTGAAATGGGACTCAGTAGTAGCTGGTGAGACCCGATCAAACATGCAAGTGTGAAAGACCCCGAAGCCCAGAACAGCAATCACGACAAGGCAGGGCCAAGTCAACAGGGCAACCCCCACCTCGGGCCGCAGGAGCCACAGGACGCCACCCCCAGAGAGCCACCGGGGCCACTGTGAACGACACAAACCCGGAGAACAAGAGGGAGCAGCTACAGACCCCCCCCAGCGCACCAAGACCGACCCAGGCGGCCCGGGGCACGACGACCCACCCGCCGCCCCAACCCCAACCCCGCCCACCCCAGCCCCCACCAACCCCCCCCACCCCACCACCCGACCCGCCCAGCCGAACCACCCACCCACCCCCACCCACCCCCGAGGGGGCCAACGGCCCCACGCAGCCAGGAAACCAGACACAGGGAGCGAGCCGCCCACCGAGGGGGCGGCAACCAGCCCATCACAAGGCAGGCCGACACCAGGCGCCGGCCGGAGGACATCGTAGCCCGGACCCAACGCGAGTCCAGAGGGCAAAATGGACAGTGTGCTGGGGCCCGGCAACGCCAACAGGGAGATACCCCCCACACACCCCGCACCCTGCCCCAGGTGAGCACAGTACACCCATGGCCCCCACCTCCCCACAATGTGTCCCAACAACCCCCACATGCCACCAGCCCGCAGTACAGCCACAGCGCCCGCCAGACTGGCCAATCCAACCCCCGCATCCAGCCAAGAGCCATGGCACCAGCTTGGACCCGACGGGCAAGGAGGAGCACCCCCCCAACCACAGCCCCCCAGGTCCCGGGGACCCCCCAGCACAGCAACATGGATAGTAGTCTACCCCCGCTACCCCATAGCCATAAGCCATAAGGCATAAGGGATAAGGGGGGCCGGATCCCACCAGCGAGGCCATATTAGTGAACCCCCCCATTCCTCCCTGTTAATATGTCTCCAGGTCCCTGACTGGAGACATTATCCAGTCAGGATAATTATAAGAGCCACATATGACATCCTGCCTTCTCCAACCAACCTTCATCTCTGGTATGGAGAGGACCCAGCCTGCCACCAATGTGCAGCCCCAGCAACCCTCAAACACATCTCGGTGTGTTGTAAAACCAGCCTGACCCAAGGTAGATACACCTGGCACCACAACCAAGTTCAAAAGTGTCTGGCTGCTGAACATGAGATCAAGAGGGTATCTGCCAATGCCAGGCCTCTGAACACTCAGCCTACCATCCCACAAAAGACTTTTGTCTGAGAAGGGGAGAAACTTCCTGGGGATGTATGTGTGGTGTCAGGAGAAAAGGTTGGCAGGTAGACCCCCTGTACCCCAGGTAGACCCTCTGTCCTCCAGAAACACAGCAGACAGTTCACCTGTCAACACAGACAACCTCATAAATACACTGACATTCTGGACACAGATCTGATGGAAACAGTTGTTCTTAATAGAAGTTGTGCATCTGACCTTATGATAGGAGCTGATAGATTCAGAGTCTGATGGACACAGGAGTCCTGGACTGATTCAGACCACTATGATATTATGGACCGAACCAGACCACTATGGTCTTATGGACTGAACCAGACCACTATGGTCTTATGGACTAAACCAGACCACTGTAAGACAACACTGAGGAGACAGTCAGCACTGACCATCTGGAATGTGAAGATGAAGACCGCTAACAAAAAAGCATGGACAGTGTCCACTCACCCATAAAGGCCCAGAGCTACTTTAGGGACAGTTCACAAATAGTCTGCCAGTCTGTCTCTGGTTGTTTTATCACTGTGTCAGCATTGTCTTTCTTTTTTTACTTCCCCTGAACCGGAATGACGAGTTTTACCTAGATCCAACACAGACATGTATGCAGCTCTAGTTGCCATGGTGAATCTGTGATCGATGTTGGTGTCTATCGAGTAAATCGTGCACGCGCATTTATCCAGCACCTGGCTTAATAAATGTGTGTCCATTCATCCTGGTCTGGTCTTCTTTTGACTTTGTTTATCCTGGATGACAGACCCTTGAAGACACAAACATTCTGCAAATAATCTGTTTTAGTGGCGTTTGAAAAACTGGAGGGCTGTTAATAAAACTACAGATAAAGTTACAATGTTTAGATCACAGAAGGCAGCATCTCACATAAAATGGTTTATCCACCAATTTATAAATAATAACCAAAAAGCAAAATGTGACATTAGTTACCAATAATGACAGTCTGATTAAAATGTTGCTATGGATAGGCTATACAATATTTTAAAACCACTCTCTCCACAATATAAAAAAGGATTTTGGTACTTGCTAAATATAAAGCCAGTTACATTTTAATTAACAATAATAGCCGCCAGTGATATATAACTACTTAAATTCTACCCATTTGTAAACAGTACTATTTAAAATAATAGATTAAAATCTATATCCCATAATATTGTCACATGTTGGAGGAGCAGCTCTGGGAATTTCCCATTATGCATTGGGACAAACAGGTTGGGACAGTTTTGATGTGTTTTAAAGATTTCTGAGTTGGTAAGAAGTGTTGTTATTTATATATAGCAGTTATGGTGTGTTTTACCCTTTTTCATTCATGTATTTATTTATATTTTACTAATTTTACACCATGACAAAAGTATCTCCTTTGTCTCATGACCATCTGTGGTAGTGTTTCATATTGAAGAGAGGTAAATTTAATTCCAAATATGAAATCTTTCTTCACATGTTTAATAGTGTTAGTATAGATCTGATACTAATGCTCACTCTGGTTATTATATTATTGACATTAAGACTGATATGTCGTACCATAAATGAATTAGATGAACATATTCCTATCAACAATTCAGAGTTAATTTTACTCATGTTTGCGGAGTAATTTGTTGTGTAATCTAATGAGATATGTTAAGTAGGTATTACCTCTTTTTTTTTTTTTTTAGAGTTTTACAGCTGTTAAAATTAGTTAAATTATGCTCAAAATATAGAGTAAAATCTACTCCACTAAAATTAATGGAAATTGTTACCTCACTTTTATTAAGTAAAATCTATAGGTTTATTTTTACAGTGCAAGCAATAAAACATACATTTTGGCTCCTCAGACCTACACTGAAAAAAGTAAAACATTTAATCAACTTCAAAAATCTTCAATTTGGACTCTATCTCATAATTTTGATTTTCTTTTTTACACACACACACACACACACACACAAACACAGACACACGTGTATATATATCACAGGGCTATTTCATTGTAGCCCTGTGATATCCCTTTCTTATCTCTTATTTTCTACAGAAAGAAGTAAAATGTAATATACGAGTTGAAAAGGAAGAGAAAGTTCCTTCCTTTATTGACTGGGAAGTAAACACTTAAGTGTGAAATTATTTCAGGACGGTTCACAATAAGTTAATTTTAATCCCTGATATGTGTGTTACTTACGTTTTAGAAAAGCAAAGCTAAATTATCCTAAATAAACCACTTCTACAGTCCATATTCACTAGACTCACATTGGTTGCCTCCATTTGTGCTGTTGTTGTCTCCCTTTGCCATGTTATATTGTCCATTGGGAGCTGTTCAAAATGAGACACAGGTTTATGTTTGACAGCGTAAACATCATACCAGGTGATTTTTGCGTAAAGCAAGCCCGGTCGGCCCACGGGTGGGCCAAGAAAATTGTGTAATTTTTCATTAATTATTAACATATAATAAATCTGGACAATGGAAATTTGTTTCAACTTTTGCTCAAAGTTAAGACCCTAATGTTCATAAAACTACATATAAAGTGTATTTTAGTGATAAAAGTCACCTTTAAACATGATCTTTAATGTGTGTGTGGTGAAATATAAGTTATTTTTAATTGCCGATACGCACAATTAATTCATCTATATCTTGTTCTGGCGAGCGATAAGGCAGCCATGTTTGTAGGCGTTTGAAAGAGGAGATTCTCCTGAATGCATTGACACCTCACATTCCATGAACTACATTTCCCTCTGGACAGGAAATGCATGCGTAAAAGGTGAAAGGTTAGCATCGTTGCGCATCTCGAGCGCATGCATGGGACCGGCCTGGGGCAGACACGCTGCAGCAGAGTAGAGCAGAGTGCCCCACTTCGGTGTGCCGGTTAAAGTTATATTTCCCGACTTTACTCTTAGTTTTAAGTCATTTTAGAGAGTTTTAGTGAGTAACAGTGAGTGACAGTGTATTTTCCTGAATGTTACTGACTGTGGTAAGCTTTGTGAAGTGTTAGCTGTTAGCCGCGTGCTAGCATATAAACAACAGAGACACTAGAGAGAAGCAACTGAATGTTCAACATCTGATTGAGATCTGACTGTGGATATGAACTCAAAACAGGATGAACATCTACCCAGTAAGTTGTTGTATCTTACTGATATCTGTTTTACAAACTAATAGTAATAATAATAATAATACTACATTTTATACTATACACATGCAAACACTGTTGACTATAGTAGTATTTTGTTATTTCTACACATAAGTAGATAAGTTTATAATTAATCAATGATTGTTTGAGGATTTATTCACTTTCTCTGTCAAAAATAAATAACATTCTAACATTCTATCATTTCATGAGAAGGAAAAAGTCTCAAATCATGATTGTCTTCATATTTCCTAGGTAGGAGGATGACAGCCTTATTTGACACAAATAAAACTGCTTTTTGCAGAAACACATGGACCAGTTCAGTTCCCCCCAACCTAATGATAAACCAGCCCCCCACCTGATGATAACACATGGACATTTTTGGACTTTATTGCAATTGTTTGTGTTTTGAATGTTTGTATTAGTTATTTTGTTTAGTAAATTTGCACTAATTTTGATATTTATATTTATTCTAACTGAATTTATCATATATTTTTGCACATTTGTTCAACTTTATATTTGATTTTTACTAAAGTGTATTATTATTATTATTATTATTATTGATATATTATTATATTGTTTGGAGTAAGTTCTTAATAAAACTACTCCATTTGGAGACAAAATAATCCATGTTTATATGGTTTTATTCATTTTAGTTGTGCACAAAGGTAGTAGTTGATGAAACATAAGGTACATTTCATTTCTAAAAGCTCCAGTAGACAGTAATAGACTTCTGTAATGGATATGAGTTGTATTTTCCAGACAGATTTTACTGGAAAATTAAAATAATGTATTTGGAACAGTTTGGCACACTGTTGTGCTAAACTGTTCCAAATGCACTGTCCGCCTGGTGTTATCTGGACTTAAACCTTTCTGGAGGCTTTGTCCTTTGCTCTAATTCTATCAACTTTTGTACCTGTGTTGGAAAGGAGTTACTTAAGGTGATCAATAGTGTCTATATTCATGGAATCATTGTTAGCAGGGTGTTTTCTATTGTCAAAAAAATAGATACAAAGAACATCCATATAAACCTTAGGATTGTGGAGCAATTCTTCATTTACTTTGGGTATGTTTTTTTAGGCGTTTTTCTCTGAAAATAGGCTCAGGGTGGAAGAGGTTAAGCTCACCTTTACTAATGTTGACGGTGATGCTACAACAGTAGTCCAGCGTGGGAATGCTAAGCTCGTATTTTCCACTGTCGGACAGGCGGACAAACTGAATCTCCAGGGTCATATTTCTCGTTTTCAAATCTTCATGGTAAAGGGTGGTCCTTCCTTCGTACTCCTCACCCTGGTAGTCAACTTGGTCCATTCTGTTGTTATGAAGATGGACAATGACTCCATCTCTGAAAATTTCCACTTTTAAACTCTCCAGACTGCGCCCCTTATCCAGAAGGCAGGTTAAGAAGATGTTTGAACCTTCTACTGCATCTTGAGGTTTTGCTGTTGATAAACAGACATTATATTAAAGTGTTAGAAACATGAGCAAAAATAACCAGAAACTGCATCACAAAATCTACTGCTGCAGTGACTTTACTAGTCAACGGGCCCTCAGTAATGTCACCATGTGTATCCTATGGTAAAGGATGAATCATCATAGCCAACTCAAGTAGCTCAGAGATGGAACAGAAGTGGAAACCTCCTGATGGTGACGGACAACAGACCAAATAAACAATCCCAAGATTATGAGCATTACGTCTTATAAAACTGTCACATTTAAGATGTATAAGATGACCCTAGTGTAGCATGAGACCACTTCATCTAAGCAGGAATAGTTATAGAGGAAATGTTTCAGAGCATTCAGACGCACCTCCATAAGGAAATTATTTACCACACTAGTCGACCAAAACACAAGTGATAAAATAAGAATGTCTCAATGACACCAAGGAATATCACACACCAGTTAGAAAAACAACTAAAGTATGGTGTAAAATAACTGTCAGTAGATTTGTGTCCACAGATTGGATACCTGTAAGTATTTGTCAAAAATTACAAGTATGACTTATAGCTAGCCTACGATTTCCCACAAGTGACATAACAGTCTAAATATGTCATCACATCCACGGGCATCGATCAGGCTGTAAGATGAAACCCATTTGTTTCATCTCCCTTCAACGTCTTTGAATTACAAAATATGTCATTCACTCGTAAGTGTAGCGAAAAAAAAGTTCTCACATTAAAATCCTGTCAATTCTTCGCAACAAAAGATTTTCATTTTCCTCAGAGCGGAGTAAGAAAATTATGTCTCGGGACATCACGTGATCGTCCTGGACCAATCGAGTTGCCGATTTTTGACAACAGACCAGCCGACAGCCTGCGTGATTAGTTACACGAGTATAAAAATTCTACCAAACACACTTCAAAGTGTCCAAATGCCTTCTAAGTCCAAAATAATGGTTAATATACATCACTAAGACAATGTATATATGTGGTATATTGAAGTGTTTATGTTATTAGAATAAAAAAAATAGATTCATTATTACTATTATTATTAGGCCTTTGCGTACCATGTCGGGCGCAAGGCCTATTGATACTGCTGGTTATTATTACCTCTGCCAAGGAGGTATTAAATTTGGGTCTGTCTGTCAGCAGGATTACGCATAAAGTTCAAAATGGATTTTGATTAAACTTTCACTAACAATAGATAACGGATCAAAGAAGAACCCATTATTTTGAAAAATGAAGGTCAAAGGTCAATGTCACACTAAAGGTCATATCTCAGGATTCAGACAAGATAGAATCTGAAGTTTTTTTACATTCACATCATCTCACCTGCAGACATCAGATGAATAAACACCTATGGCTCCATCACATCATGTTTTGACGTCATGACGCCATATTAACCCCTGGCAGAGCTCTGCCGTCTCTTGACTGCCTTATTATTATTATAGTACAAAATATGGTGTAATGGGCTATGATAAGGACCATTTGTGTATTAATTATCTTAGTCTATTAACTATAAATTACAGACCAATCACTAAACTATTTGCTTGAAAAACATAGACCTACAAAGTTAAACAGGCAATGTCACCAATGGAATAGATTATTAAACTCCTAATTGTGTGCTATACACACCATGGATCAGCCATTAAATGGCATATATAATATATAGGCTATGCCTGTGATTTCAGATAAAGATAAAAAGAAAGGTGCAAGAAGAAAAGAGTCCATAGTAATTATAATTACGCAGTACAACACACACACACATGCACACATGTATATATATATATATATAAATAAATATATATATATATATATACACACCCAAAAAAGTCCTGGACATTGAGAGAGTGGAAACACACTTGGTGTATTTACCACAAAAAATTTGTAATTTGGTGACCGATTTAGTCTCACCCTATGAAAACTACTATTGTCTCCAAACATTTGAATATTAAAATCTGCTGTGACATGTTGGTTACATTTGTCTGCACAATGGCAGGAATTTAAGTATTCACTACCAAGATAGTGGTACAGTAGAGGCTCTCCTTTAAAAATTCATTTCCAGGTGGACATGTCCAGAAAAAACAGATATGAGATATCATCCTTCGCTGACACTTGCTAGCTGGTCAAGTGGAACTTACTTGCCCTCAAGAGAATAGAAACTTCTTTCAGGAATACAAATGGACACAGGAGCCTCCCAGGATGAAAAGGACTTATTGATGGAACTAAGATAGATAGTACTTTATGACCATCATACAATTGTACAACGAAATGTGTCCTCTGCATTTAACCCATCCTTAGTAAGGAGCAGTGGGCAGCCATGGGCGGCGCCTGGGGAACTATCTCTAGATGCTGAGCCAGACTCGTGGTCAGTCACCTGACCTGGTGATGGGGGAAACCAGAGCATCCAGAGGAAACCCATCCAGACACAGGGAGAGAAACATGCAAACTCCACACAGAAAGGCCCACACGGTCCGGGAATCAAACTCAGGTCTTTTTGCTGTGAGGCAAGAGCGCCAACTGCTCCACCACCGTGTTACCTGAACTAAACCTTTACAAGTCATTGAAGTTCTAAGTCTATGAAGAAAGGATGATGAATCCTGTATATATGAGCATCCCTAGGGTATGATGTTGATTATTTAAAAAGGTATGTTTATGTCATGTCATGAGATAAATATTAATTCTACAATGTTCCACATGATTTACATGGCTGTGGCTTAAAGTGTAGAGTTTTGGAATTGTCTTAACTGGGTTTATTGCTTCAGCAATAATGGTGTATCTAGGGTGAATGATACACACGTCTCTGCAATGCCACACCTTATTATTTTGTGTTTTCTTGTATAGTACTGATGGTTTCTATAGTTGGTATGAAGCAGTAGATTAAATTGAGTTAGTCCCCCACTGCTCCCTACAGACTTTTATGAGTTAAATATTCAAGTTCTAGATCTTCCCTCTCTTACCTCTACGTTTAATGAAGGGTTACATAATAAAGTCATGACAAAATCATTCTATGAAGGAATTAAAAATTTACTGGACGGACAATGTGATGACACTTACCATTAATAAACACATAAGGTACTGGCCAAAATAATCACAAAGGTGAAATAGGGTTTTACATGAACCCAATAGTTATGTGCAGTTAATGCTGCTTAAAGTGTCACTGACATGATTTTACAACTATGTATAATTTGAAAGCTCATCATCTCTAAAGTCGATTCACACATACATCACTAATAATAACACTGCAAATGTAATTATATTTTATCCACATCGTGATTCAAATGGGGCTGCCTACAAGTTTGACCTACTTATTGTCAGCTCACCTGAACATTGACATCCGAGCAGCGACTGAAGACAACTCGACTGAGCTCCTGTGGAAACATGGACATAAACAGCAGTGATTCTAGTGAGAATTTAAGTGATTTTTCAGCAGAAATAGGAGAAGCAACAGGAAGAGCTGAAGAGAAAAATATTCTTCATCCATATTAATTTGAGACATATGAAATAAGATGATGAGAGTGTTGAAGTGGAGGAAGAACAGCTAAACTATGCAGACACTGACTGGGATCTCAACATTGAATGGCTGCCAAACACAGAATGGTAGGCATACTGGTAGCCTATAAAGAATAGGGAATAGGAGTGGAGGGTGCATGCATACATAGCGACTGGTGGTAGTGGGAAGCATGTCTGTTTGTTACAGTTTCTTCTAATATGGCCATTTAAGCAGTTTTTAATGTTTGTTTTTCTGCGTATGCAATTCTGTTTGGAACTGCCATTATGGGTCCGACCTTGATTTTTTTATTGACGCCAGCTTTTCTTAACAATTGACGACTGATTGAGCCCTAGTTCTCTGGGCAGATTATAACTAATACCATTGGAAAAATGACGGTCACTGCACCGGTACTACTTAAATTCTTTATATTTAATACTAATATGGTAATACTTCATCCCCCATTTCAAGTTACCCCCAATAATATGAAATAGATTTTGAGATTACCCTTGCGGGTAGTCTGAGCCTGATTCCATCCTACCCCTTGCTATTGACATTATACCCCCTCATTAGTACCAATGCATTATCTATCTATCCATCTATAGCTGCATCTGTCAAACATCTTACTCTCAAAAGTAGAGCAGTAAGTCAGTGGGAAAGGTCATTATGTTGTAATTTTCAGGTGTACATGTTTAAACTGTCAACCGGGGTAATCTGAAATCAATTTTATATTACCGGAGCACAAGACAATGGCTCCAGAAACAGGGTGGAAAAGATCCTGGGTTATACAATTCCTAATGATTTGATGGTCTTCTATTGTTAGTGTCTTAACTTAAAATGTGATTATTATTAAAAAAAGACTGGTATCTATGTAAAGTACTTTTGATGGCTTGTAAAAAAAAAAAACAACAACTATGAAATGCTGGTATAACACTGAATCTCCAAGCATTAACCAGCATTAACAAGCATTAACCACCTCCACCTCCAGATTCTGGTGAAAAGATGAATAGACAAATGTAACAAACATGTCACAGCAGATTTTAATATTCAAATGTTTGGAGACAATAGTAGTTTTCATAGGGTGAGAATAAATCGGTCACCAAATTACAAATTTTTTGTGGTAAACACACCAAGTGTGTTTCCACTCTCTCAACTTCCAGGACTTTTTTGGGTGTATATATATATATATATATATATATATATATATATATATATATATATATATATATATATATATATATATATATATATAGTAGTATATAGTATATATATATATATATATATATATATATATATATAGTAGTATATAGTATATATATATATATATATATATAGTAGTATATATATATATATATATATATATATACACCCAAAAAAGTCCTGGAAGTTGAGAGAGTGGAAACACACTTGGTGTGTTTATCACAAAAAATTTGTAATTTGGTGACCGATTTATTCTCACCCTATGAAAACTACTATTGTCTCCAAACATTTGAATATTAAAATCTGCTGAGACATGTTTGTTACATTTGTCTATTCATCTTTTCACCAGAATCTGGAGGTGAAGGAGGACCAATGGGAATGGGAGGCATTTTCCAAGGTGGTGTGCCCAAATTACACCCAGTTGGAGGTAAATAAAGAACCATATTGTCCTCATCATGCCTTTTTTTTTTTTTAACTTTCTTGTTTTCATTTGAATGTATGTTATTACACCAGGGCAATTTATCAAATCATACTTGCAGCCTCTATTACTATCATTGTGAAAGGCTGAAAAAAAGGACCAGATTTAGGTTTTTGACTTGTCTAACTGCAGAATTTATATATATATACAGTATATATATATATATATATATATATATATATATATATATATATATATATATATATATATATATATATATATATATATATATATATATATATATATATATATATATCAGTTCAGAGGCACAATGGCAGGAATTTAAGTATTCTCTACCTAGGTAGTGGTACAGTAGAGGCTCTCCTTTAAAAAAGTCATTTTCCAGGTGGACATGTCCAGAAAAAACAGATATGAGATATCAGCCTTCGCTGACAAGTGGACCTTACTTGCCCTCAAGAGAATAGAAACTTCTTTCAGGAATACAAATGGACACAGGAGCCTCCCAGGATGAAAAGGACTTATTGATGGAACTAAGATAGATAGTACTTTATGATCATCATACAATTGTACAACGAAATGTGTCCTCTGCATTTAACCCATCCTTAGTAAGGAGCAGTGGGCAGCCATGGGCGGTGCCCGGGACCCATCTCTAGATGCTGAGCCAGACTCATGGTCAGTCACCTGACTGGAGGATTTTTACCCTAACAAACAGGTTTTTGGGTGATGGGGGAAACCAGAGCATCCAGAGGAAACCCATCCACACACAGGGAGAGAAACATGCAAATTGATTAATCTTGTATATATGAGCATCCCTAGGATATGATGTTGATTATTTAATTAATTCTACAATGTTCCACATGATTTACATGGCTGTGGCTTAAAGTGTAGAGTTTTGGAATTGTCTTAACTGGGTTTATTGCTTCAGCAATAATGGTATATCTAGGGTGAATGATACACACGTCTCTGCAATGCCACACCTTATTATTTTGTGTTTTCTTGTATAGTACTGATGGTTTCTGTAGTTGGTATGAAGCAGTAGATTCAGTTGAGTTAGTCCCCCACTGCTCCCTACAGACTTTTATGAGTTAAATATTCAAGTTCTAGATCTTCCCTCTACGTTTAATGAAGGGTTACATAATAAAAGTCATGACAAAATCATTTTATGAAGGAATTAAAAATTTACTGTATGAGCAATGTGGTGACATCGGCACTTACCATTAATAAACACATAAGGTATTGGCCAAAATAATCACAAAGGTGAAATAGGGTTTTACATGAACCCACTATAAAGAAATAGTTATGTGCAGTTAATGCTGCTTAAAGTGTCACTGACATGATTTTACAACTATGCATAATTTGAAAGTTCATCATCTTTAAAGTCGATTCACACATACATCACTAATAATAACACTGCAAATGTAATTATATTTTATCCAAATCGTGATTCAAATGGGGCTGCCTACAAGTTTGACCTACTTATTGTCAGCTCACCTGAACATTGACATCCGAGCCGCGACAGAGGACAAGTCGACTGTGCTTCTGTGGAAACATGGACATAAACAGCAGTGATTCTAGTGAGAATTTAAGTGATTTTTCAGCAGAAATAGGAGAAGCAACAGGTGATTCAGCTGAAGAGAAAAATATTCTTCATCCATATTAATTTGAGACATATGAAATAAGATGATGAGAGTGTTGAAGTGGAGGAAGAACAGCTAAACTATGCAGACACTGACTGGGATCTCAACATTGAATGGCTGCCAAACACAGAATGGTAGGCATACTGGTAGCCTATAAAGAATAGGGAATAGGAGTGGAGGGTGCATGCATACACAGTGACTGGTGGTAGTGGGAAGCATGTCTGTTTGTTAGTTTCTACACAGTTTCTATACAGCCATTTAAGCAGTTTTTAATTTTTGCTTGGAACCGGTGTTATGGAATCCGACCTTGATTCTTTTATTGACGCCAGCTTTTCTTAACAATTGACGACTGATTGAGCCCTAGTTCTCTGGGCAGATTATAATCAATACCATTGGAAAAATGACGGTCACTGCACCGGTACTACTTGAATTCTTTATATTTAATACTAATATGGTAATACTTCACCCCCCATTTCAAGTTACCCCCAATAATATGAAATAGATTTCAGATTACCCTTGGGGGTAGTCAGAGCCTGAGCCCTTGCTATTGACATTATACCCCCTCATTAGTACCAATGCATTATCTATCTATCCATCTATAGCTGCATCTGTCAAACATCTTACTCTCAAAAGTAGAGCAGTAAGTCAGTGGGAAAGGTCATTATGTTCTAATTTTCAGGTGTACATGTTCAAACTGTCAACCGGGGGTAATCTGAAATCGATTTTATATTACCGGAATTAGCGGAAACTGATAGACTGAGTTAGAGGATGGTTCAAGTGTCACTTGTTTTTCTTCGGACATGTCCAGTTGTTGATGTTCTTCACATTTTGAGGAAAACATTATAGATGGAAACATTATCAGAATGTAAATGGACTCTTTTCACTGTTATTTTACTGGTCTATTTAGATCATATTGGACTGAATGTAGAACTGAACTAAAATGACTTTGACACCCCTGACTAAATAATAATAAAAACACGTTTCAGAATGAAAAACAAAACAAAAATATAACCACCTTAGTGGAGGCAACAACCGTAACTTTGTATGGACTTTACTTGGAAAGATTGTCGTGTTAAAACCTATCTGGCAAAGAAAATATGTTGCTGAACTGAGAGATGGGTCTTTTTTTCTTTCCTACTTTTCTGCTACAAGTTCTGCTACATGAGTAGAATAAATATGTAAATGACTAGAATTGTTCAATATGTGTGACATTAAATTATATGTCAAGGAATGTGTTAATACAAGTGTTCAAAAGAAGGGCCCAAGACCTACATGGCCACAGACTGGTCTCAACTAAAACATGTAAAGGCTTATGTTCTCCCCAGATGTTTTATTTTGGTGGTGGATTTAACAAAAAAGAAAACTAAATACAAACAAAACAAATTAAGCTACATTAACAGCACAGCTTCTATAGTTATATATTTATATATTTATCAGACTGAGCCCCTTTGTCCTCATGTTTGAGTCCAGTTCTGCTGGAGTCTCCTCCCTCTACCATATTGACATCTGTCCAAAATGAAATATTAGGTTAATTTTGACAATGTAGTTCATGGATAAAGTACTCACTAACCAACTTAATATTTACTGAGGATGTAGCAGTAGTATACCTGTCACTCCGGTATTACCACACACCCCCGAACCGAAACTAAAACTGATATTAAACAGTCAGGTTGTGTCCTTAAAGCACCATAGCCATTAGTATTATAAACTTTTTCATACAACAGTAATAACAAACCCAAGTCCATTTAATTCCACTTACCGAAAAACACTTCTAACACTACGGACATAAACTAGAAACCAATAAAAGGACAAAAATAAACACACAATCATTTGCATGTTAAAGCTAGGGGACATTTTACAAATATTTTACCAAAATGAATGAATGAATATGGACGATTTACCGCAACAAAAGTTTCACAAAACAGTGTGTCGTTAACAAAGTGAAGAAAAATCACATCCCCCTTAAAAATGTTATTAAAATTATGGTAATACACTATTAAGTATTAAGTAAGTAATGTTAAAGTGATGAACGGTACTCACCATTAAACAATGAAAACAACAGTGTCACACATAAAGTTGTTTTAAGGACTCTTGTTGAGGTCATAATTGTTAGGTAGAGGATATAAAACTACTTTCTACTGTCGTGTTTAAATATGCTAGTTGTAAACTAGTTTGGCTGCAGTTAAGGAGTGAGTTCCCTTATGTCACAACGGCCAAACTTCCGTATAAACAGAAGAAACAACAAGTGAAAGGAAAAAAAATCCCACTAGGTAAAGTGAGGTGGGGTTAGAATGTACAGACCTAAGACATATGTGGGGAATACCCGTATTATTTGTCTAAGATAAAACAAAATATACTTATATAACTAAATAACTTTATGTATATATCACATTTTAAAATCAGAGTTTACAAAGTGCTTTGACAGCCAATCAGAAGAACACAATAGGAAAATAAAATAATAATAAGAACAACAACTGAGGTTGAGTGAGTAGAAATAACAGACCATGGTTGTGTTAGGTCCATGCAAAATTGAGGGAATTGAAATGAATAAAAAAGCATCATGTATGCCAATGAGACAGTTAAAAGGTAAAATTCAAACAATGAAAACATGCAAAAAATTAAAAGAAAACATCACAAAACCCAGTCTATAAAATGCGTTTCAATAAGAAATTTAAAAGGTGGCAATGATGGCATTTTAACTTATTTTTTACTTTCCAGTAAACAAACAACCCCTACTGTGTGAAACGGAACAGTTTATATTGTTAGTTGTCTGCAGCTCTGGTTCTAGAGAGCCACTGTCCTGCATGGTTTTCTTATCCAGCACACCTGGCAGTTGTTATCAGGCTTCTGCAGAGTTTAACTATAGACTGATCAGTGGAATCAGGTGTGTTGGAAGAAAGGTACATCTAAAACATGAAGAATAGAGACTCTCTGGTACCAAGTTTTCAGAACCCTGGTGTTGGGTCATCATTGTTTTTTGTTGAAATGGACTAGTTTATTTCAAACTCTGTCGTCTGTCATTTAATAGACTTCTTCAGTAATTTACAGACATCTTCACGATAGTACAATATAGTGTGTTCATTAATATGTTCAGTGTGCTGCATCCACGGTTATTGACACATGTATTAATTCTCATCTTTACCAACAGTAGTCAACGAAAACGTACTCACTTCTCAATTCAGCACAAATAACTGTTTATATTCAAGTGAAGGAGAAAGTTCTTGCAAACAACTGTTCTGTTGTCTCTTCTACTGTGTGACTTGCTGTTGACCATTCCTATTTATTATTACTATTGCTTCCGAATTAAGTCATTTGGTATCATTTCGAACACAATTTTGAAATGTAAAAACACACATTCCAAACTCCAAATTACATTTAATCTTTATGTCCTTCTACCACACAGTGCAATTCTATAAGTATAAGTCCGTCTGTACATTCGATGATATTTTCAGGATAAAACAGAAAAATAGCTTTTTAGTAAAGCAGGTATGTTGAAAAACGTTAGGTTTTTCCAAGTTAAAAATGTCTACAAGCCGTAAAGGATCCATGAATAAACTGGGGGTTGTTTATAATGAGGCTTCCAACACACTATAGTACCAGGCAGATGTCTGTGGGGTTTAATGTGGGGCTGTTATATAGATTTTCATTTTTTAATTAATGTACAGTTACAAACATCAAATTATATTCTCCACTTCCCTTCCACTGTCCCCTGTAGGATGGTCTTGGACAGTGAGGTATGCCTTGTGACATGACCATACCAGGCCAGTTTGCGACGCTTTACTGTTGAGAGTAGAGGCTCCTGTTCTCCAGCATGTGTGGTGACTAGCTGTGTAACATAGTCATTTGTCCTGTGTTCTCTATATGATATGTGTAGCATCCTCCTGTAGCACTGGATCCTGCGTTCTGTGTTTATGTGTTGGCAACAGATTTATGCTTTTTCCATTTTAAATATGGTCTTATGGACTTAGTTTTTGTGTCCTTAAGTTTTGAATAAAGCATTATAGGTCCGTTTATGAACATGATGTTCATGTATCTGTCAGGAGTTTTACATTATGGACTCACACTTTGTTCACATATTTCTTATTATTGATAATGTACAAACAAATTGCACAAAACCTTAAATTAATCCCAAGCCCAGCAAGGCCGCTGGATGAAGTGGGAGGGTGTGGAGAGGAGGAAACTCACCTGGTATGAGCTGTGGAGCATGGAGTCTAACAGACTGAGTTTCATTATAAGAGCCACATATGACATCCTGCCTTCTCCAACCAACCTTCATCTCTGGTATGGAGAGGACCCAGCCTACCACCAATGTGCAGCCCCAGCAACCCTCAAACACATCTCGGTGGGTTGTAAAACCAGCCTGATCCAAGGTAGATACACCTGGCACCACAACCAAGTTCTAAAGTGTCTGGCTGCTGAACATGAGATCAAGAGGGTATCTGCCAATGCCAGGCCTCTGAACACTCAGCCTACCATCCCACAAAAGACTTTTGTCTGAGAAGAAGAGAAACTTCCTGGGGATGTATGTGTGGTGTCAGGAGAAAAGGTTGGCAGGTAGACCCCCTGTAGCCCAGGTAGACCCTCTGTCCTCCAGAAACACAGCAGACAGTTCACCTGTCAACACAAACAACCTCATAAATACACTGACATTCTGGACACAGATCTGATGGAAACAGTTGTTCTTAATAGAAGTTGTGCATCTGACCTTATGATAGGAGCTGATAGATTCAGAGTCTGATGGACACAGGAGTCCTGGACTGAACCAGACCACTATGGTCTTATGGACTGAACCAGACCACTATGGTCTTATGGACTGAACCAGACCACTGTAAGACAACACTGAGGAGACAGTCAGCACTGACCATCTGGAATGTGAAAATGAAGACCGCTAATAAAAAAGCATGGACAGTGTCCACTCACCCATAAAGTTCCAGAACTACTTTAGGGACAGTTCACAAATAAATTTACTCTATACATGAACTTTCTTCAGCCATTTGTCACTATTACTATATCTATTTCTTATTAGTATGAATCAGGTATTATCCTATATAATATTTAATTGACTGATCATGTAGATGTACATAACATCTCAGGGGCATAAAGTGTATTTAACCCAAAGGTAAATTCACTGAGCTCATCTATTTAATAGTTATAGAATATAAGTCCTTTATTGATCCCAATATTCGGAAATTGCTTCGCAACATTCATCCAGTCAGATACATTTAATCTATCACTTATCTACTCTGATATACTTACATTTAATATATTTATCACATATACAGTCTGATACATTTACACAGTTTCTCTCATATACAGTTTCACTGACAACTTCAACTGATTCATTATCAGTACAACTACATTTACACAGAATGTTAATTAACTCTTTGAAACAATGAAACCATCACCATTATAACCAGTCAGGGTGTATTTGTCTTCTACTTATTCATGTGGTCTACAATCCTTTTACATTCTGTCTCTGGTTGTTTTATCACTGTGTCAGCATTCGCTTTCTTTTTCTACTTCCCCCTGAACCGGAAAGACAAGTTTTACCTCGATACGACCCATGCATGTACGCAGCTCTAGTTGCCATGGTGACTCTGTGATCGATGTTGGGCTCTATTGAGTAAATTTATCCAGGACCTGGCTTAATAAATGTGTGTCCATTCATCCTGGTCTGGTCTTCTTTTGGCTTTGTTTATCCTGGATGACAGACCCTTGAAGACACAAACATACTGCAAATAATCTGTTTTAGTGGCGTTTGAAAAACTGGAGGGCTGTTAATAAAACTACAGATAAAGTTACAATATTTAGATCACAGAAGGCAGCATCTCACATAAAATGGTTTATCCACCAATTTATAAATAATAACCAAAAAGCAAAATGTGACATTAGTTACCAATAATGACAGTCTGATTAAAATGTTGCTATGGATAGGCTAAATTCTACCTATTTGTAAACAGTACTATTTAAAATAATAGAGTAAAATCTATATCCCATAATATTGTCACATGGTGGAGGAGCAGCTCTGGGAATTTCCCATTATGCTTTGGGACAAACAGGTTGGGACGGTTTTGATGTGTTTTATAGATTTCTGAGTTGATAAGAAGTGTTGTTATTTATATATAGCAGTTATGGTGTGTTTTACTATTTTTCATTCATGTATTTAATTATATTTGACTATTTCTGCACCATGATAAAAGTATCTCCTTTGTCTCATGACCACCTGTGGTAGTGTTTCATATTGAAGAGAGGTAAATTTAATTCCAAATATAAAATCTTTCTTCACATGTTTAATAGTGTTAGTATAGATCTGATACTAATGCTCACTCTGGTTATTATATTATTGACATCAAGAAAGACATGTTCAATCATAAATGAAATAGATTAACATGTTCCTATTAACAATTCAGAGTTAATATTACTCATGTTTGATGAGTAATTTGTTGTGTAATCTAATGAGATATGTTAAGTAGATTTTACCGATTTTTTTTTTGAGTTTTACAGCTGTTAAAATTGGTTAAATTATGCTCAAAATATAGAGTAAAATGTAGTCCACTAAAATTAATGGAAATTGTTACCTCACTTTTATTAAGTAAATTCTAAAGGTTTGTTTTTACAGTGCAAGCAATAAAACATACATTTTGGCTCCTCAGACCTACACTGAAAAAAGTAAAACATTTAATCAACTTCAAAAATCTTCAACTTGGACTTTGTCTCATAATTTAGATTTTTTATGGTCACAAAAACAATCTAGTTGAGTGAACCAAATTAAATTGCACCAGGTTAGGGTTATTTTAATTTAATTATTTCACTCAAATAGATGTTTTTACATGTGACCTGTTGAAGAAGAATTTTTAAGTTGATTCAATGTTTCTTTTTTCAGTGTATTTGTAGTTTTCTCCTGATTTATTACATTTTGAAACAATAATGATCAATCAAATAACTAAGTTGTTTCATGAAGAAAAGATGCACATTTATGTATTTCATTTGTCACTGTTGGACTTTTTGGCTGTTTTCCTCCATCCCTCCATTTGTCCCAGTTTGAGCTGTCATCAACCTGAGTGCTACCATCATCATCATCATCATCATCATCATCATCATCATCATCATCATCATCCAACAATACGATTTACCACAGTAGGAAGATGGCTGAAAACACTTTCCAATGATAGATGTGTGTTGTTAAACCAGTTCTAGGCATGACTTACTGTTTTGAAATAGGTCTGTATATCTTTTTTGGTGCCATTGTCTAGGCCAGGGTTCCCCAATTAGATTCCATCAAGGGCCAAATTCTGACCTGGGCACAAAGCTGAGGGCCACAGCACCTGTATGGCACATGGCAGCAGGGAGGGGGACGCCACAGTAGTCCCACTCCAGTGACCATACAGATAATGTTGAATCTGCACTTATAGTGCATTATAACATTAGTTGTGCCTGGGATTCAGGAATACTATCTGTGAGGGTCACACAAAGTCAAATTGCACTCTGGAAACAAAGGTTGAGAACAAATCATTTACTCAAAATAAATATTTGGTTATTATAGTCTGCTTGGAAAGTTGCCAGATTTATAACAGCAGCTAGTGGTACTGTTAATTTTAAAAATAATACTTCGCTAGTCTGCTTGAACAAATCAACAGTAATACAGCTGTAACAGTAGCCAGTTGTACATACTTAAATAATAAATACTAAAAAATACATATATTTGTCAAGGGTTCATTTGACAAAGATGGAAATGATGACTCGAACAATGACACTTCAGTGATTTTTCATTTATTTACCAGCACTGATGAGGAGTGCACAATTTGTACAGTGCAAAAGTACCAAAAAACCAGGAAAAACAAAAAAAATATTTACAAGACATCTCAAAACACAATAAAATGAAGTTGGTCTCTTACCATTCAGCATTAAAAAAACCCTTCAAATTCAAATCTCTAAATCTGCATCACTCAGCCCCAACTCCAACACTACAACCCCCCACACTACTGGGAAAAGCTCCCCTTTATATATCCCATATATCCCACCCACATGCATACAAATTCCCACACAATCTGCAATATTTACATCTTAACTCATAGAATCAATGGCACCAATTATACTCCATACACAGAACCACAAAACAATGTATGAATGTCTGTGTTCTATAGTGAATGGTTTGGTCATGTGTTCTATGAAGCGCACAAATTATGAGTATATAACAGTGTCTCTGCTTGGTCTTGTTCTGCAGCAGGTGTGTGTGTGTGTGTGTATGTGTGCCCGCGCTGGGTGTGCACCTCACCAAACAGAGGCGAGGTCCAGATGACAATGTCTAGTTTAAACATATGTCGCAGGAGAGCCGCGCTTCACACACTCCAAAAAAAAAAGACAAGAGAAAAAAGAAAAACATACGGGGAAGATCACAATAATCACAATATTTAAAAAAAAAAAGAAACGTTTTTGTTCACAAGTTGGTGTGGGCCAGTCTGTGTCCTTTCGTGGGCTGGAAATGGCTCACGGGCCGCCTATCGGGGTACCCTGGTCTAGGCTATCTCTACAAAGCAGAACATAAAACAAAATGAGTTTGAACACCAAGGTAACCCAAAGAATAAGTTTAACACTTTTCTGAGGATATAGGTTATCACAGATAACCTGACTCGCATCATCTGGCTGCATTTCGCTACGCTCACGCAAAGTACCATGAGGTTCAGGTTTTCTTCAAGACGAAGGAGCGTTGTGGCTGGTTTGACGTAAAGCGTCACAGCTTGAGTTCAATGTGAGTGGCTGAAGCGGCACGTTAGTCAAGATGACAGACAGATCCTTCATTTAATCACATTTTAGCTAAGGTCCCTCCTTCGAAAACTGATTGGTTGCGGAATGATCTCAGATGGTATCGTGAGATACCATTTGGCGACAGTCAGGTTATATCACAGATAGTGTTATCCACAAAATGCTGGCCTCTAGTCATTTCGTCCACTTGTCGCTTTATGCAGGCTTTGTCCATGTGAGTGAAACGTGAACCTTCAGAAGCGTTTGAGCCAATGAAATTACAGTATGGGCACGTCAAAGAAACAAAACGTGTCAAACGTCTAGAACTTATTTCCTTGAGTCCTCAGTGCAAATAAATACGTGAATAAATTAATATTTTTGATATTTAAAATAAAACGCTAAATATTGGTAGGGACTCTTTTGTCCTTCCAAAATATTGGCGCCCCCTGGTGGTTGGTTTCCAGGGACATGAGCTCACGCTGCTCATATTCTTCACCTGGTGTCTTCGTTTTAGATTTCTTCTGTTTATAACGATCTGTGAACACAGGTTGTAAAGCTGAGGTTAACAACTAAACTTAGGGAAGTTTAGACAAAATGCTGAGCCCTTGGGCATTTCAGTTCAGAGCCCCTGGTTAATGAGACAACACTTGTGGTGAACAAGATCCAGTACAAATAACGGATTGATTTGTGAGGTGGCAAATGTCACCTTAAATTTTGGATTCAGGGGCAGGTATCATCTACATATTATCAGATTAATATGGGTGTGTGAATCTTTTGAAGATACAGTGTTGGTATCAAATGTCCCTTTTTAAGGAGCTCTTCCATTCAGTAGTCAAATAAAAACAGCAATATACACTTATAAATATATTTAGGAAATTGTGGGGAAAACAGATGCAAGACACTTTGTAACTTACAGACCAGTACAGCAATGATGATGATGAACAGAACAACAACACCACCAACAACACCAACAACAATATACCGGGTTTGAGAAGCTGAAAGAAATCAGAGAAGATATGATGTTTAGTGCAACCTCTCCCATATTAAAGAGTGAATTTCACCATTTAAGGACATAAAACGATCTTCATCTTAATACACTTAATCCACATAACTGCAGCAACCTGCAGCTCTTTCATCCTTATTGTGCGACTACGAGTGGCTTGGGAAAATAAAATTAAATATTTAATTCAAGTGCATTTTATTTGTGTCAGTTCTTTATTATTTTAGTCCTAAATTGGAAGATTGTGATGTTTAAAATATTAATAAAATAAATATATTTTATCGGTTGTGGTCGCTGTTTACCCACCAAAATATCGTCCATTTGTCACAACTTTCATCCCCAGCAGAGACAAGTATGGAGAAATGTAAGAAAGAAAATATCTGAAGACCTGGTGACGAATCTGGTGTAAAGGTTAAAAAAGCAATAAATACAGTGTTCTCTTCATTTTAGATCAGATAATCCATCTTCAAATGGGTCGTCAAAGCACTAATAAGTGTATGACCGAGGTGAACCCCTAAGCATGAAAGGGTAGTCGTTTTAAATATTTTTCCCTTTGTTTTTAATAAATGCATTTTTTTTCTCATTTTAGATGTCAAAAAGTGTTTGCGGCTCCCAGTGTTTTTGGTTCTTTTGACTGAGAGAACCATGGTGTTTGTGTTGTTCCATTTCACATTGACCACAGCACCACCTACACTTGCCGGGAATGTTTACATGCTGCTGAGCTATTTTTATGCATTTTCATTTTTAAGGTTTGTCTTGATATTGTGTGTGTTTAAGGTTTGTATCTTTACAACACACATGTAAGCTACGACCCTGTATGGACACTACACAGTAGTCACTGGTAATAACCAGAGCAGACTCTGTACTCTGATCAGACATGTTGAGTGATGAGAACGTGCACCTTATGCAGGATATACGGCCCATGTAAATTATGCTCTTGCACTGTAAATATTTTAAGTAAAAGGTGATTCCCAGTACAAAGGGAAAGTGAGGGTTGAAAGGTAGCCTATGAGGGACCACAAATTTTTTTGCCCGTGCCTCGGGTGTTGATAAAGTGCCCCTGATCAGGGCTGTAAGGGATTTCTTTTTTAAAGGAAAATAAATAAAGAAAAAAAAAATCACACACACACACATATATATATATATATATATATATATATATATATATATATATATATATATATATATATATATATATATATATATATATACACATATACAAAAAAAACAGGATATCAATATTTACTGAAAGAAATATTGATTTTTCCCAATATCGAGCAGCTCTAGTTTGGTTTGTAGGTTAACTACAACAAAAACCATGTTTCTAGGAATAAATGTTGGCATTTTCACATTTCCATCTCATGGATGGCACAGGCCACATCTCAACACACTGATCCAGTATGCACCATCTGCAGGAGCCTCCAGACCTAATGTACATCTCTAACATCTTAAAAATAATTTACACTTGTTTTATTGACACACACAGGTGCCATGGAATAATATTAACGTCGTCCCAGGGATGTATGAAATTGCCATCGGGACGATCAGTTATCTAACTCAGGACAAAAAGAAAAGAAAAAAGTAAGCTTTTTTTCCCCTTAAAAAAATGAAGCTTTCAGTACATTTGCAACTTATTAAACGTAAAATGACTCAGTTTCGCCCTCGTGTTTGTGTTCCATTTATGACAATGTATCAGAATGGTTACACTTGCTTCCCCCTCCAGCTCCTCCCACACAGACACTATCCAATACATGCACGAGGAGGCCCGATGTAGTAACTGTTTTCAACAGATGAGCTGTGAAACATGTTGAATTTGTCTGGTTAGTTGTTTTTCTTTACTGCCATTATAATATTTACTGTTTTGCTGGAACATTCTCCTATAACCTCGCTTTGAAATGTGCTTTTCATACCGTCCTTCATTATCAACTGTCATGTGTTTTAACTATTTCTAATGGTAAAGAAATGTAGCTGTAGAAATTGGCTATTTAGACACATGGACATTTACTATTTATATAGTTTTAAATGTTTTAGAAATTGTGAACCCACCAACAGTGATGACTTTTAAGAAAGACTTTGAAAAGATGACATTTATTACTTACTTGATTGTTTAGAAAAACAGACCATTTCATTGTCAACAAAAGGGGAACCTGTGGATTGTGATGTGTGCACAGATGCAGCACACTGCAGTGGCGCACCCTTCTGGACACATGTAGAACTACATACATTTGGCAGGGGCAATGTTAAGGCCTTTTAACATCTATTAAAATAAGGTAACATACAATATTGGAATATTCAAATATGGCTGTGATTTATTAATATTAAGAGTCTCTGAATAATACCCAAAGAGAGTCAGAAGTCAGAGTAATGTAGAATGTAAGATGTAAGATTTTGTATACGGTCATTTTTTATTTCATTGTAGCCCTTTGATATCCCTTTGTTATCTCTTATTTTCTACAGAAACAAATAAAATGTAATATATGAGTCCAAAAGGAAGAGAAAGTTCCTTCCTGAGTGGAAAGAGTCCTATTCATTTATTGACTGGGAAGTAAACACTTAAGTGTGAAATTATTTCGGGACGGTTAACAATAATGTTGGTGCATTACTTACATTTTACAAAGATAAATTATCCTAAATAAACCACTTCTACAGTCCATATTCACTAGACTCACATTGGTTGTCTTCCTCTGGACGTCCATTTGTGTTGGCGTTGCCTTCCTTTGTCATGTTATATTGTCCATTGGGATCTGTTCAAAATGTGACACAGGTTTAAGTTTGACAGCATAAACATTATACCAGGCAATTTTTGCATAAAGTACAATTAAGCTCACCTTTACTAATGTTGACGGTGATGCTACAACAGTAGTTCAGCTTGGGAATGTGAAGCTTGTATTGTCCACTGTCGGACAGGCGGACAGACCGAATTTCCAGGGTCACATTTCCCGTTTTCAAACCTTCACGGTAAAGGGTGGTCCTTCCTTCGCACTCCTCACCCTGGTAGTCAAATTGCTCGTTTCTGTGTCTATAAACATGGACAATGTTTCCATCTTTGGACCAGTCCACTGTGAAACTCTCCAGATTGCGCCCATTATCCACAAGGCAGGTTAAGAAGATGTTTGAACCGTTTACTGCATCTTGAGGTTTTGCTGTTGATAAACAGACATTATATTAAAGTTTTATAAACATGAGCAAAAATAAACAGAAACTGAATCACAAAATCTACTGCTGCAGTGACTTTACTAGTCAACGGGCCCTCAGTAATGTCACCATGTGTATCCTATGGTAAAGGATGAATCATCATAGCCAACTCAAGTAGCTCAGAGATGGAACAGAAGTGGAAACCTCCTGATGGTGACGGACAACAGACCAAATAAACAATCCCAAGATTATGAGCATTACATCTTAGAAAACTGTCACATGTAAGATGTATAAGATGACCCTAGTGTAGCATGAGACCACTTCATCTAAGCAGGAATAGTTATAGAGGAAATGTTTCAGAGCATTCAGACGCACCTCCATAAGGAAATTATTTCCCACAGTAGTCGACCAAAACACAAGTGATAAAATAAGAATGTCTAAATGACACTAAGGACTATCACACACCAGTTAGAAAAACAACTAAAGTATGGTGTAAAATAACTGTCAGCAGATTTGTGTCCACAGATTGGATACCTGTGAGTATTTGTCAAAAATTACAAGTATGACTTATAGCTAACCTACGATTTCCCACAAGTGATATAACAGTCTAAATACGTCATCACGCCTCCACAGGCATTACTTGTTGAGGAAAGAAACATTGATCATTTCATTTCCGTTTTCATTTCATCTTGCTCCAACATCTCTGAACTATGAAATATGTAATTTAAAAGAAGTAGCAAAAAAAGTTCTCACATTAAAATCCTGTCAATTCTTCACAACGAACAATTTTTATTTTCCTCAGAGTGGAGTCAGGAAATGACATCTCGGGACATCACGTGATCGTTCTGGACCAATTGAGTTGCCAATTTTTGACAACAGACCAGAGCCTGCGTGCTTAGTTACACGAGTATAAAAATTCTACCAAACACACTTCAAAGTGCCCAAATGCCTTCTAAGTCCAAAATAATGGTTTATATAAATCACTAAGACAATGTATATATGTGGTATATTGAAGTGTTTATATTATTATTAGAATAAAAAACAATATATTTATTATTACTATTATTACTTCCACCAAGGAGGTATTAAATTTGGGTCTGTCTGTCAGCAGGATTATGCATTCATTCATTCATTATCTGAACCTGCTTAATCCTCACTAGGGTCACTGGGGGCCTAATCCAGCTACAATGGGCGAAGGCGGGGTACACCCTGTATGAGACGCCAGTTCATCGCAGGGCTGAACATATATAGACAAACAATCACTCTCACATTCACACCTATGGACAATTTAGATTAACCAATTAACCTATCAGTGCATGTGTTTGGATGGTGGGAGGAAACTGGAGTGCCCGGCGAAAACCCACGCGGACACGGGGAGGACATGCAAACTCCACACAGAAAGGTCTGGTGTGGGATTCGAACCAGGGTCCTTCTTGCTGTGAGGCACGAGTGCTAACCACTGCACCACCACTGTGCCGCCCGCAGGATTACGCAAAAAGTTCAAAATGGATTCTGATGAAACTTTCAGGAACAATAGATAGATCAAAGAAGAACCCATTATTTTGAACAATGAAGGTCAAAGGTCAAGGTCACACAAAAGGTCAACAGCTAAAACACATCAGTGGTAATATCCCAGGATTCAGACAAGATAGAATCTGACGTTTTTTACATTCACATCATCTCACCTTCACACATCAGATGAATAAACACCTATGGCTCCATCACATCATGTTTTGACGTCATGATGTCATATTAACCGCTGGCAGTGGTCTGCCGTCTCTTGACTGCCTATTATTATTATAGTACAAAATATGGTGTAATGGGCTATGATGAGGACCATTGGTGTATTAATTTCTTAGTCTATTAACTATACATTACAGACCAACCACTAAACTATTTGCTTGAAAAACATAGACCTACAAAGTTAAACAGGCAGTGTCACCAATGGAATAGATTATTAAACTCCTAATTGTGTGCTATACACACCATGGATCAGCCATTAAATGGCATATATAATATATAGGCTATGCCTGTGATTTCAGATAAAAAAAAGGTGCAAGAAGAAAAGAGTCCATAGTAATTATAATAGACAAATACACACACACACACACACACACACATATACATATATATATATATATATATATATATAGTGTTGGGAAAGTTCACCTTAATTAGGAACTAGTTCAAAGTTCAGTTCAAGTTACTCAATATGAATTAGTTCAGTTCATCGTTCATTCTTCCAAATTATGAACTAGAAGTTCATGGATCCCAAAATGGACTTTTTCATTCTTTTTTTTGTTCTTTTTTTGTGTAATTATTGTAAACATATTATTAACCGTTCCTGATGTTATCCTGACCATAGTCAGGAAATCAGGGGAAAATGCCGCCCCTCCAGGGCGGAAGTAAGTACCTTACCCCAGGGTTAACTTCCCTCTGCAGGTTCTTAGAACACAAGGAGCGGTTTCAGTGAGCTTCGTTTTCAATGTTTATTTCCAAGAATGGGACAACACCTGCTCCGTTCGCCGGTCACACTCTGTACATTTAACTCTTTTTCTCCGCTCCCAAAAAGTCTCTGCACCCCTCTCTCTCTCTCTCTCTCTGCCCCGCCCAAAACGCTTCTCATTGGCTATTCCACAACATTATGTTGCTAACATTTGTTCAGAATAATACAAAAATGACATCTATGATAATGCTGTGTTTTGATCCCATTTTATGCCTTATAGGACTCAATAATTACAACGTGATGAGAACGAAATATGAACTACATAAGATCATAGTTCAATAAATGCCAGAATAACCTCGTTCACAACTTCCTGTTCATTTGGCAAAAGTAAACGAGTCGTTCATGTTCGTCAAAATTATGATATCGTTCATGAACGATCCTTCAATCAACTTGTTCAGGTACAACACTGGGTTTTTGGGTGATGGGGGAAACCAGAGCATCCAGAGGAAACCCATCCAGACACAGGGAGAGAAACATGCAAACTCCACACAGAAAGGCCCACACGGTCCGGGAAACCGGTCTTTTTGCTGTGAGGCAAGAGCGCTAACTGCTCCACCACTGTGTCACCTGAACTAAATTGAAGTTTGAAGTTCTAAGTGTATGAAGAAAGGATGATGAATTTTTTTATATATAAGCATCCCTAGGGTATGATGTTGATTGTTTAAAAAGGTATGTTTATGTCATGTCATGAGATAAATATTAATTCTACAACGTTCCACATGATTTACATGGCTGTGGCTTAAAGTGTAGAGTTTTGGAATTGTCTTAACTGGGTTTATTGCTTCAGCAATAATGGTGTATCTAGGGTGAATGATACACACGTCTCTGCAATGCCACACCTTATTATTTTGTGTTTTCTTGTACAGTTCTGATGGTTTCTATAGTTGGTATGAAGCAGTAGATTAATTTGAGTTAGTCCCCCACTGCTCCCTACAGACTTTTATGAGTTAAATATTCAAGTTCTAGATCTTCCCTCTCTTACCTCTATGTTTAATGAAGGGTTACATAATAAAAGTCATGACAAAATCATTCTACTAAGGAATTAAATATTTACTGGACGGGCAATGTGATGACACTTACCATTAATAAACACATAAGGTATTGGCCAAAATAATCACAAAGATGAAATAGGGTTTTACATGAACCCACTATAAAGAAATAGTTATGTGCAGTTAATGCTGCTTAAAGTGTCACTGACATGATTTTACAACTATGTATAATTTGAAAGTTCATCGTCTCTAAAGTCGATTCACACATACATCACTAATAATAACACTGCAAATGTAATTATATTTTATCCACATCGTGATTCAAATGGGGCTGAAATATATATATATATATATATATATATATATATATATATATATATATATATATATATATACAGCAATTCAAATGGGGCTGCCTACAAGTTTGACCTACTTATTGTCAGCTCACCTGAACATTGACATCCGGGCGGCGACAGAGGACAACTCGACTGAGCTCCTGTGGAAACATGGACATAAACAGCAGTGATTCTAGTGAGAATTCAAGTGATTTTTCAGCAGAAATAAGAGAAGCAACAGGAAGAGCTGAAGAGAAAAATATTCTTCATCCATATTAATTTGAGACATATGAAATAAGATGATGAGAGTGTTGAAGTGGAGGAAGAACAGCTAAACTATGCAGACACTGACTGGGATCTCAACATTGAATGGCTGCCAAACACAGAATGGTAGGCATACTGGTAGCCTATAAAGAATAGGGAATAGGAGTGGAGGGTGCATGCATACACAGTGACTGGTGGTAGTGGGAAGCATGTCTGTTTGTTACAGTTTCTTCTAATATGGCCATTTAAGCAGTTTTTAATGTTTGTTTTTCTGCGTATGCAATTCTGCTTGGAACCGGCGTTATGGATCCCACCTTGATTCTTTTATTGACGCCAGCTTTTCTTAACAATTGACGACTGATTGAGCCCTAGTTCTCTGGGCAGATTATAATCAATACCATTGGAAAAATGACGGTCACTGCACCGGTACTACTTAAATTCTTTATATTTAATACTAATATGGTAATACTTCACCCCCCATTTCAAGTTACCCCCAATAATATGAAATAGATTTCAGATTACCCTTGGGGGTAGTCTGAGCCTGATTCCATCCTACCCCCTTGCTATTTACACTACCCCCTCATTAGTACCAATGCATTATCTATCTATAGCTGCATCTGTCAAACATCTTACTCTCAAAAGTAGAGCAGTAAGTCAGTGGGAAAGGTCATTATGTTCTAATTTTCAGGTGTACATGTTCAAACTGTCAACCGGGGGAAATCTGATATCGATTTTATATTACCGGAGCAAGAGACAATGGCTCCAGACAGAGTTGGAGATTGTATGGAAAATAATCAAAGCACTCTTGAGACCACAGACCTCTCTACCAAAGTAAACCAAAACCTCCTCAACCAAAATTTTAAGTCATTGTGCCAGTATCAACATTTCCTGAAAATGTAATCAAAATCCTTCCATAACTTTTTGCTAACAGACAGACAAACCCCAATAAAAACATAACCACCTTGGATACATTAAAACAAAATGTGAGAAAGAACTAAATATAGAAATATCAGAGGCAGTTTGGCATTCTATGTGGAGTGTACAGCATTCATTTACAAGTTCAAAGAGTGGAGAATATTTGGCTGGAAGAATTTGATTCGCTTTTTATTACACCTCTTATGAAAAGTCAATTCTCTCAATCACAAGAACAGTGCAGAAACATGAACGCAAACCATTCTCATGTATTCTGGCTATGCCCTAAAATTAAAGTTTTCTGGGCTAATATTTGTGTTATGGTGGAAAAGATCCTGGGTTATACAATTCCTAATGATGTGATGGTCTTCTATTATTAGTGTCTTCACTGAAAACGTGATTAATAAAAAAAGACTGGTATCTATGTAAATTACTTTTGATGGCTTGTAAAAATAATAATAATACAATTTTTAAAAAGCTATAAAATGCTGGTATAAGACTGAATCTCCAAGCATTAATCAATGGATTGACAGAGTGAATGAAATGTATTCAATGGAAAAGATTACTTTTTCACTCAGATGTAATGGAGCAACCTTTCATAGGAAATGGTAGAAATGGACAGCTTTTATCACAACAATTGATGATGCAACACAGTAACAAGCAAAGACACTGATCACAAAAATAGGACTATACACTGAGGAGCCCTGTTGTTTTTTGTTTAATTGAAAAAACTAAGATAAAAAGGTATAAAGGGAAAAGAAAGAAAGGAGGAAAAAAGAAAATAGGTTTCAGGAATTTTTCAAAACTAAAGCCATTCTGGAAGTAGCTGGAGTGTCTGAAAAGAAGTGTAGTTGTATACATATTCTGTCTGTTACTAAATGTTTACTTTATTTGTCAGTTGTTCTGCACATGTGCAAAAGAAACTGATAGACTGAGGTAGAGGATGGTTCAAGTGTCACTTGTTTTTCTTCGGACATGTCCAGTTGTTGATGTTCTTCACATTTTGAGGAAAACATTATAGATGGAAACATTATCAGAATGTAAATGGACTCTTTTCACTGTTATTTTACTGGTCTATTTAGATCATATTGGACTGAATGTGGAAGTGAACAAAAATTAGTTTGACACCCCTGACCGAAATTAAAAAAAACAACATGTTTCAGAATGAAAAACCCAAAAAAATTTTTTAACCACCTTAGTGGAGGCAACAACCGTAACTTTGTATGGACTTTACTTGGAAAGATTGTCGTGTTAAAACCTATCTGGCAAAGAAAATATGTTGCTGAACTGAGAGATGGATCTTTTTTTCTTTCCTACTTTTCTGCTACAAGTTCTACTACATGAGTAGAAGAAATATGTAAATGACTAGAATTGTTCAATATGTGTGACATTAAATTATATGTCAAGGAATGTGTTAATACAAGTGTTCAAAAGAAGGGCCCAAGACCTACATGGCCACAGACTGGTCTCAACTAAAACATGTAAAAAACAGTATTTCTAGGGCTTATGTTCTCCCCAGATGTTTTATTTGGGTGGTGGATTTAACAAAAAAGAAAACTAAATACAAACAAAACAAATTAAGCTACATTAACAGCACAGCTTATATAGTTATATATTTATATATTTATCAGACTGAGTCCATTTGTCCTCATGTTTGAGTCCAGTTCTGCTGGAGTCTCCTCCCTCTACCATATTGACATCTGTCCAAAATGAAATATTAGGTTAATTTTGACAATGTAGTTCTTGGATAAAGTACTTACGAACCAACTTAATCTGTACTGATATAATAAAAAATGATGTAGCTGTAGTATACCTGTCACTCCGCTATGACCACACACCCCCGAACCGAAACTAAAACTGATATTAAACAGTCAGGTTGTGTCCTTAAAGCACCATAGCCATTAGTATTATAAACTTTTTCATCCAACAGTAATAAAAAACCCAAGTCCATTTAATTCCACTTACCGAAATACACTTCTAACACTACGGACATAAACTATAAACCAATAAAAGGACAAAAATAAACACAATAATTTGCATGTTAAAGCTGGCGGCCATTTTACTAAAACGAAAAGAATATGGACGATTTCATAAAACAGTGTGTCGTTAACAAAGTGAAGAAAAATCACATCCCCCTTAAAAATGTTATTAAAATTATGGTAAGTAAGTAAGTATTAAGTAAGTAATGTTAAAGTGATGAACGGTACTCACCATTAAACGACGAAAACAACAGTGTCACACATAAAGTTGTTATAAGGACTCTTGTTAAGATCATAATTGTTAGAGGATATAAAACTACTTTCGTGTCTAAATGTGCTAATTGTAAACTACTTTAGCTGCAGTTAAGGAGTGAGTCTCTTCCGCATAAACACACGCACCAATTACAAACCCCGCTAGTGAGGCGGGGTTAGAATGTAATATCCGCCAAATAAGAAGAACACAATAGGAAAATAAAATAATGATAAGAACAACAACCTCGGTTGAGTGAGTAGAAATAACAGACCACGGTTGTGTTAGATCCATGCAAAATTGAGGGAATTTAATGGAATAAAACAGCATCATGTATGCCAATGAGACAGTTAAAATGTAAAATTCAAACAATGAAAACATGCAAAAAATTAAAAGACATCACAAAACCCAGTCTATAAAATGCGTTTCAATAAGAAATTTAAAAGGTGGCAATGATGGCATTTTAACTTATTTTTTACTTTCCAGCAAACAAACAACCCCTACTGTGTGAAACTGAACAGTTTATATTGTTAGTTGTCTGCAGCTCTTGTTCTAGAGAGCCACTGTCCTGCATGGTTTTCTTATCCATCACACCTGGCAGTTGTTATCAGGCTTCTGCAGAGTTTAACTATAGACTGATCAGTGGAATCAGGTGTGTTGGAAGAAAGGTACATCTAAAACATGAAGAATAGAGACTCTCTGGTACCAAGTTTTCAGAACCCTGGTGTTGGGTCATCATTGTTCTTGGTTGAAACTGTCCCATGGGAAGATGCCATGGATGAGTCGTTTGAATTAAAGAGGCTGCAGTGTGCCAATTTGGCAGCTGAAGCAGAGGGGCGGGGCTGGAAGGTAAAGGTGTGACCAGTGGAAGTTGGCTGCAGAGGCTTTGTGGCAAGGTCCACCACAAGACTCCTGAAGGAGGTGGGAATCAGAGGGCAGGCTCAATGGAGGGCAATCAAAGAACTGGTCACTACAGTGGAGCAGAGCAGTCACTGGCTGTGGCTGAGACGTAACTTGGGCACCCAAGTAACTGTGCAGTGTCACCACTTACATACACCCAGGTGTGATCAGCCTGTGATGGGCCAACCTCAGTGGAGGGTGTATTGTGATAAGAGGCCGAAACACCTGATGAAGTTGGGACACACAACTGACGATGTGTCGAGGTGGTGGCACTGCATGTTCAGTGCATGAGCCCACCCCAACTTCAAAGACCACAATTCCTGTGCTGATCTACTTTGGGATTTATAACACTTTGTCCTATTATGAAATCTTATGGACTTAGTTTTTGTGTCCTTAAGTTTTGAATAAAGCATTATAGGTCTGTTTATGAACATAATGGTCATGTATCTGTATCTAATGTTTTACATTATGGACTGACACTTTGTTCACATATTTCTTATTGATAATGTACAAACAAATGGCAAAAAACAGTAAATGCAGATAAAATGTCTTGAAGAAAAATGATCTGAAATAAAAAGTGCTTTGGAGAAGATTATAGACTTACCGTAACCTTATGCAGACATGTTAATGTGATCTAAAAACACTACTCATATTGTAATCATAATAAGCTCGAAATGTTTACTTTAACAAACCACTAAAGACTGTTTTTCTAATTAAAACATGACATACTCACAAATATATCCACAGGGATTAACTATATTAATCTTAAATTTGAAAAAACAAACAAACAAAAAACAACAACAAACATACCAGAGTCCAAAACAAAACACCACAGCATGAGGTACCCTTATCCCCACAGGAATACATTTATTTGAAATTAATTCAAATGATAAAAACATGATTGATTAACATGAAATGACCACAGGGTTTTTTTTCCTCTTTGAGTGAACAAGGTGAGAACATTGGGAGACAAAGTGACAGGGTGCACGTCCATCCAGGACAGGATGTCCAGGTCCATTTGATCTTATTTATTGTAGCCGTCATCTGCCTCCTTCACTGTTTTCCAGCAAACTTGATTTTCAGAAAATGGATCTCAAAATGTTGGCTATTGGTAAAACCTCATTCATCCATTCAGCTCATTCACCCTTATGGCCCAACATCCACAGAAGTGCTACAGAGTCCACTGTAAAGGACCAAAGCTCACCAACTGGAACATTGTTATATTTCTTAATCATTTCTCTTTCCTATATTACAAGCTTTTTACAACATAAAAATAGATCAATAACTATGATTACCATATTCCTTAATGTAAATATACAATATTTATTGCATTTTCAAATAGTTGTTTCTTATTTACTTTGTCATCTTTCCCCCTAAAAATAAAAATAAAAGCACTGGTACCTTGGAGACAACAGATTTGTGTAAGGCATTGATCAGCAGGGGGCGCTGTGTCACTGAAAATGAACACCCGAACATGTCATTGTGAATTTCCTGTCCTACATGGCATCTTAGTTCGAGTAACACATAATTAGTGTTTTAACATCAAGCTTAATGTTTAAAAAAAAAATAAAAAAAAAAAAATACAAAGGACTTCCGTTTTCTCTGGCACTTAAGTGTTCCTTGTTTTTGGTTAGCCGCTACCAACTACAGACTGTACAAACTGCTCCTTGCATAGGAATTAAACAAGATATTGTCTTTCTTTCTCAGGCCCATAGTCCTTTTACAAAGGGCCACGAGCAGCAGCAACAGGAAAAATCAGCGTTTCAAAACAGAGTTGAGCAGGTTTCCCTGGACACATGTGATCCCTTATAAATTCCATTGACATTCTGCTCTACAAACCTGCAGCTAAATGATCTATACATCCAGTAAACATGTCGTTAATGATTAAGTATTTGCCTGTGCTCTAGCCCACATGGAAAACAGTGTTTTTACAAAGATGCTGGCTATGTCAACTACACTCGATCCGACAGATTTTTGTCACATGAATGGGAAGCCTGATCGCAGGGTGCAAATATATCAATCATGCACAGTGTCTCGGTTTAGCAGTTAGACTGCCGTGCAACATCCCCTTAAAAACGTATAGTCTGCATTTTTAAAGTGGGGTTTTATGATGCGTTTATCAACTGTCAATGTATTCATTACCTACTGCAGAAGCAGGAGAATTAAAGCTAAACAATCTACAGAAGCAGCAAAATGTGTTTTTGCAACAGTTTTGTTTTTGTTTTAATATATTACTACTTGAATATGAATATTTTCATTTTATACAACCACTGCCAAATGTCGCTCTTCTTACAATAATATTTAAGATCTTTAAGTTGTCTTTTATACAGTTACTTTGGCAAATCATCTGTGCAAAACCAGGAAAATGGCACCATTTCATTCTCAGTCACTGCTTTAACTCTACGGTGGCAGCAAAACATTACTCTAGCTGAACACTTCACATTAGTAATCTCTCTAATCATTTTACCACTGACAGACTACAGCACTAATGTAGATGGGCTGACTATGTGAAGCACTGGAACTTTAGATTTGGTCAATGTGCGCACAGGTTTTATACAACTTGACTTAGTGGTGACATGTTAACAGTTAATTTAGAATTTCTGAACCAGTTACATCAATCAGGCCAGCTGTCGACCAGCGACTCGTGCCGAGTTAAAATTATGGATTTTGTCACAGAGGTCTTGTGGCATTGAGGAGCTCCATCAGCAGTGGCTGTGTGAGGGCAAGGTACAACTGTGAAATATTCTAAATAAAGCACATTTAAAGTCAAAGGGCCTCCATGTCCAAAATACATGACACTGAAGCCTTTATCTAAAGATGTACATTTAGTTTTAGTTCTCCTGTCCGCTTCTGAAATGGTGATGTGCTGATGGTCATCTACTGCAGGAGATGAACTGACAACTGAAAAGTATCTCATACAACGACACTCAAAATAATCCAAACTAACGTTTTAAGATGGAAAAATAAACCCCAATACAAAGAATTGGAAAATTCAGCAAAAACTGCCTCTCTCCAACTGTAAAAATAATCAGGCAAGGCTTCTGTTGTCACTTGGCATGCACTTTATCCGAGGAGAGACTTGAAAAATGTCCAACGTGTGTTGGATATCTATAGAAACTGTCCCGACTCTGTGCAGCTTGTTAGATTCCACACACTTTTGGCACACTGATGGAGAGAGCAGAGTCGACTGCACCGTCACCTGGCACTGCAGGAATGGCCATTGAAGACAAAAAATAAAAATAAAACATCTGTAGCGTCTGTGGAATTTTACTACTGAAAACTTTTTTTTTTCAGTTTTCAATCCTCGCACTGATTTTGTTACCCCAAAATAATAAAATAAAAAATGTCATTCAGAATTATGAAAATCATCATCACCATTATGAATATGGTAAAACAAAGATGGAATGCACAGATTTAGAAGTTTTCAGTTTGGTCCTGATATGAAGCTTCTACGTCCAGTCTGCAGAGGAAGTCATGCTGGTTCCTCACCTCCAAGTGGTTTCGTTCTCTTGTGCAAAGACAGAAGGTGAGCGCTCAGCGGTGTAGTGTTGACTTTGTGCTTCCAGCTGGTGGTTTAGTATTAGTGTGTGAGTGCCCCCCCCCCCGACCGTCCATCAAGTCGACTGACAGAGTTCAAGTCCTGAGCTGAGGGTGGTTCACCTGCCCACTGGTGGCGCTGGAGGAGCTCCTCTCATCATGGCTGAGGGTGGGAGGAAGGACAGCAGTTACTACAGCTCTGATCTCACACTACAGGAGCATATAGTGATTTTACATATTTTTGCAAAATCCTTTTTTCCATATATATTTATATATAGCTTGTGTGCATGCATGTGTCTAGTACAGGGGTGTCAAATCCAGTTCTTGCATGCTTTAGATATTTCTCTCAATTAGGTCAGTGAATGGACAGAGACTACTACAATACTCATTTAGCCAGACCTTGGCCGAGGACTAAAAACAGTCCACCAGAAAGGACATTATACAGTCCTACCTCTACTTACGAAAGACCCAGCTAATGAAAAAACAAAAAACCTTTACCTCAATTTTTGTCTCTGAATATAAAAGAAAATTATTTTTACGAAAGGAAACTGAAACGCCGAGATATAAATACTGTGCATTACTATACATAACTACCTAATGTATGTAAATACGTCACATAGGTACTGTATGTAGCATCCCATTGGCTATGAGGCAGCTACCCATGATGCTTTTCATTACCCTTTGACCCTCATTCATCACGGAGCGGTGCCCAGTTTGGCTGCTGTGGCTCCCAGTAACACATCCACTTTAATGGTAATTTCTCCACCTGACGAGTGCTTTTACTTTCAAAAGTTCAGCTGAACGATGCAAGAAGAGTATATGACGAGCAGACTATCGTCATCTTAAGGAAAATTGTTAAAACCTTGAACTCTGCAAGCCCGGAGACGTGGACCGTTCTACAGAATCTCTGTCTGCTACGGCGGTCTGATTCAGCGTCCTACAGAGGAGTCCCCCCCCCCCCAAAGAGGCCGCATCCGGAGACATTGGAAGCGGCACGAGAGGAAAGAGAAGAGCGGCTGTCGTGGTGGATTTAAAGCTAAGCTAAGAGCGAACGCGATCCACATGCCGCTTCCATCAGTCCTGCTCGCCAACATACGCTCACTGGAAAACAAACTGGACTACCTGAAGCTGGATTTAAACACCTAACATGATCCACCAGACTACTGCATCTTCATTCTCACAGAGACGTGGCTCAACTCTTCTGTCCTGGACATCGCCATTAGCCTGGACGAGCTAAAATCTAAATCTACATTTTCTTTTAACACATATTTCATACCAAAGCGGTAAATTTTTTATCATTTTTAAAGGGTTTGAGGGGTAGTATTGGGGGTCTTGTAACGAATTAGGCCATTTATATGTAAAATGTGACTCTTTACGAAAAATTCACGTTACGAATACACTTCTGGAACAAATTAATTTCTTAAGTAGAGGTACCACTGTATAAAATTTAATAAAAATGCATCTGGAAAATACATTTACATCATGAGGCTTCCAATATAGGCAGACATTTCTTTAAAAAAAGCCAAATCTCAGGAAAGACTTGTTTAACAATAGTAGTGAAGAGAAAATATCTGTGTATGACTAGCGTGTTGACCTGTGGGGATCCATGAGTTCTAACATATGGTCGTTTTTATGCAGTTGTGCATTTGTGCATGCTGTACTGGATTTGTCCAGCAGTCACCGCCAAAGTGTTAAGGCCATAGAAACATGAATGTAAGTCTACTGTGTTCTACTAATATCTTTACCAATATCTCCCCAAATATTTCACTAGTCTTTCCCTTGGTCAAAAATACACAAGTATGTCAAAGTGCAGCAGTCAGCTCTTTCCAGATTGTGTGAATCCCCAGACACACACATGCTTTTATAATGTAGACAGGGCAGTCTCTTACCTTTGTTGTTTTTGCTGGGGTAGACCTTGGTGAAATGCCTGTACTCTTCTGGAGGTGGAAGATCTTCAATAGGGTGGAAGTTGAATTTCGACTCAAAATCATCTGAGATGATGGGGGGGGGGGGGGGCAAAGAGACAAAAAGTTATTTACAAAGACCAGAGGGAACCTTCAAGGAGCAGCGCCTTATCTCTGAGCTTAACTTTGACCTGTTAAATGGACCAATATAAACATGACGGAGCCATTCCTAATCAGTTCTGTATATTCATCTGGTTAATCCGTTTCTCAAAGTGGTGGTGTACTGCATCTCTAACACTAGGACACAGAGCAGCCAATCTGCTGTTTTTGTGCTTCATTAAAGGACTGATGTGACACCTCTTCTTTAGAAATGATCATACCACCTCAATTTAATATGTAGCCTGCATCTGACACAGTAACAAATATGGAACAGCTGATGTGTTATAGCAGTCACTTTAGTGTCAATTATTTGTACTATGAATTTCACTGACCCTCAACATATATGAATGGGGCTTCTGAAAAAATGGCCTTCCATTCCAGTTCCAGATTGTGGTTTTGAAGTAAAAACTGAAAGGTAGAAACTGTCACCATATTGCTGTTAGTCTAGGCTAACTTTGCTCTTAAACATGTCCATTCACTTGTAGTTTGTAAATATTAAAATGCTGTTTACATTTAATGAAATATTCAAAACCAAATTACAGTGAAGAAAATAAAATTATCAATGTCCATCTCTAGAATGGAAAAATAATAATTTCTATATTGTAAAAAAACAAACAAATGTCCTATAATTTTAATGCAAATAAATAACCAATCACCATGCTTTAGGATCTTTTAAGACATAGTTTTTGTCTAATTAATAAGTTACATGATCAAGTCAATGCATAATATATTGCTTCTAGCATAAAAAGTCCATCCAGTCCAGTCCATCCAGTTAAACTCCACATATCTTAGAAAATATATAGTGAGACAAATTAAATAACACAATCTTTAAATATTAATCAACAATAAAATCAGTCTTGAACTGAGTACAAAGCAGTTGTCTTTTGGGCTTATTTGTAACCTTTAATAATAATAATTTCTAAACTTGGGGGGTGGGGGGGGGGGGGGGGTGGGTACCAAAAAAAAAAAAACAAGTTATATTTGATAGAAACATGTCACATATTGTAGGACATGTTTCTGATGTCTGCCTGAGCTCTCACTCTCATTGTTGTACAATGATTCACCTGAAAACAGATTATTTCCTTTTCCTTGCTGGGTTTACACAACAAAATATGAATGACCCCTGTTAAAATAAGAATGCTGAAGGGGCTGGAAATGCTGCAATTTGCATGCCAGGCCAGGAGTTATGTGATGTAACCTTGCAGTTTTGTTCTTCCACAGAAGTACTACCAGGTGTTATTGTTGCTGTTCAGGGGCATGCATGGAACTTTGAATGACAGTGAAATGTGCATACACAAAGCAGTGTGATGGCAGCATTTTCACTGAAAACCCCAGCTTACCAAAATATGGCTGTTACAGTCGAGGAAACCTCGATCATGTAGGCTGTATTAAAAAATTAATACCTTTGCAACTAATTGTCAAGATGTTGTCATGCAAGCGGTGCCCGAAGCTGATGTCAGTAATCTAGGAACTGCCCTTGGTCTGTAGATTTGTTTTAATACAGGAAGAGGAAAGGTTCATTTGCATGGCTGCTACTGAATATTAGACTACCCACAGTCACACCTTTATGTCACTACATCAGATTAAGATCATAAAATAAATGTGTAAAATGTAAAATGTGTGAATAGAGCAAAATATCTTTGTAAGGACACAAATCTAATGTTACATTAAGAGATAAGGTTTGAAAGGCCAAACATCTCATTTCGTAGAACTTTGACCCTGAACATTTAATGTGGCCTGAACTAGAATAGAATAATCTTTATCAGTAAGTTTGTGGACATGTTAACATGTATTACACACGCTGAAAGGTGTCCTCTGCTTTTAACCCATCACTAGCAACTAGGAGCTAGGAGCAGTGGGATGCCATATCAAGCGCCTGGGGAGAAGATGGAGGGAGGTGGAGGGGGGGGGGGTTTAAGTGCCTTGCTCAGGGGCACATCAGCCAACACAACCCTCTGCCAGATCCAGGACGCGAACCTCTGACCCTTCAATTCAGTGGACGACCAACTGAGCCACAGCCGCCCCGGCTACAGGGTTAGAGGGCTACTGTGTCTCTTCCTACTCACCTATGATGGACTTGGAGGAGGAGATGGAGGAGTGACCGTTCCGGATGGGCGGAGGTGGTGGAGGGGGTCCGGCTGGGGTGCGGGAGGAGGACGAGGATAATGAGGAGGAGGAGGAAGAGGAGGGAGGTGGAGGTGGTTTGCCCATTCGGCTTTGAGACTCTGAGGCAGCTGAGCTATGTCCTCGGTACGGGGGTGGGGGTGGGGGTGCATCCCGGCCACCATTACGGGATCCAGAAGAGGGCACTTGAGGAGCTGTGTGGGCGATACACAAACACTTGGTGACAATGCATCTTTAGACCAATCAGATGCTCAGATTTCCATGAAGTTTCCGATTCACTTTTAATACCGTTTCTCTAACTCTGATGGAAGAAATATTTGTGTTTTACTCAAGTAGAACTACAAAAAAAATCCAAGGATTGTTATTATAGTAAGTACATTTATAGAAGCCTCAAAATGTAGTTCAATTAACATAGTATTATTACTGGTCTGGGGCTAAAATTATCTAACTAATTGGCACATCAGTGTTGTTGTAATGTGTTGCTGTAGGATCTGTTAGATGTTGAACACCTGTGAGGCCCCCTCCTGTGAATAATGGGAGAGGAAAGGAAGAAGTCCTGCAAATGCAACACACAATTGGTTTGAGTTTCTGGAGTCTTCTGATCACTAGTGTCATACTGGATGATTTAAAAATTAACTTAAGAGTAAACCACTTTTCAAGGATCAATCACTATTTCATACACTGATTTTGAAAGATATTACAAGGCAAAACTTATAGTTTTCTTTAGCAATGTGCATTATATTCTAAAAATTGCATTCTTGAAATGAATTAAGTCTGTCAAGGCATATATAATAGAGTGAATAGAATATTTGCCTCCAAGATGTAGGGGAGTAGAATAAAACAAAAACACTCAAATTAGTTTCATATTTTATTTAAATCCAGTACTTTCACCCCTGAAGCCAAGTCAAAAACCACTACAATGAGGAGCAGAATGTAAAGAGATTAGAATGTATTAGTAATGTTCTGTGACTTAGTGTGTCAAGTAGGGAAAAGCAGAGGGACTAAATGAGAAGAGGAATGCTGGAATATTCCACAGGACTACAGGAATGCAGAGAAACCAGGAGGCCTTGTGGAGATGTGCTCCATCATCAAATCACAACATAGAAGTCAAGCTAACAAGCACCTTCCTGTTTGGTGTATTCAGTCCAACTTCAAATAATGAATGTGTACCCGTCAACTCAGGATCATTGGCTCAAAATGTTTCATTCTTAATATGTACATTATCCAAGACAAGCTTTGTAAAACTATAAAGGCAGTGTCATTAAACCTACATCGCCACATGTGAAAGCTTTTAAAAAGGTACAAATAGATGTCCACAAAACATAGATCCATTCAAGCCTAAACATGGTATAGTATTTTAAAATGTGGAACAGATATGTACGAGTGTAGATATACTATGGGGAAAAGTGATTTCCCAAAACACAGGAACAGCTGTAGCTAGAATTTAAACTAAAGGCTGTTGAGTGTTTGTGCAGATACCTGGCTTACAAACTACAGCAAGAGCACAAGATAAGCCAACTACATCATTGCCCAGTGCTCCAACGCCACTTTCAACCTGCAGTTGGTGTGACCAATGTGGAGGAAATCCATCTATGTAATGTGAAGCTGAATTGAACTAAGATAACAAGTCAAAACATGCATTTCTCTCCATATGAACATTCCTCTTAACAGAATGGGCATGTCTTCATATCTGAGACATTTTAAAGCTGAACCATTAACTAATCATTCTTATTAAATATAAAACTTGAAAAGCACTCCGAGCGTGTAGACTCCACCAAGGCAGATCAGCCTCCACCCCCCTTTAGAGCGATCGGTTTCACTTTCACTTCTGTGAGCAGTGGTCTGCCCTGACCAAACAAATGACAACCCCTGTCAAATTAATAATTTGTTTAACTTGTGCCAGTATCAACATTGCTTGAAAATTTCAGCCAAATATGCCCATAACTTTTTGAATTATCCAGCTAAAAAACTCTACTGTTTCTCTGTGGAGTAATTAGATATTAGGGGTGAAATCGTATACAGAAAACAAATTTAAAAAAAAAAAAAATTAAAAAAAAAAAATCACAGTTTGGTACGCACCTCGGTTTTGAAGTCACGGTTTGGTTAATTTTCAGTACAGTATGGAAACAAAATGGAAAACTATTTTCTAACTCAGCATGGTATTAATTAAACCAAAAAAATGCCATATAAAAATAAATAATTCAAAGTGCTGCTTGGTACCAGTAAGTTAAATGATATTTTCTTAAATGATTAACCAAATGTTGAAATTAAAAATAATGAATTCCTTTTAAGCAATAAAAAAAAATTTACTTCTTCTAACGTCTTAAAAGTGTAATTCCGCTGAAAACCACTTTTCCATGCTCCTTTTGGAATCTGATAGGTCACCCGAAGTTACAAACGCACACTGCGTTGTTGCTGAAAGTGGTCTATCATCTCCACTGGCCGTAGTTTACATTCATAGAAAACAACACAGAAACAAACGACTCAGAAAAAGCCTGTCCACTACACATCACAGGGACATGGGCATCACCCATGTGGTGTTAAGCCCATCCCCAATTACAGTGAATCTGAAGTAGCATTAGCTTCTACAAGAGAAGACAGCGCCACAGTAGCTGCACAAACTGGAAAAAAAAAACGGCGGCGTAAATTGGTTCATGTGGTCTCTGTGGAAATAAAGCGTGCCCCCCCCCCACGTTTTCAAAAACAAGCCACGGTGCGAAACCTAGCTGGATGCTACTCCGGGATGGTAAACACACATCGAGAAAGAGAGGGGATGGGGGAGTGTTCCTTCATGCATTCTGAGCCAATCAGACACACCTCATTACCGTGTCATGGACATGTATGTGGAAGTACCAGTAAACTCTGTTGTTCCACCTCAAGGCATTTTTCTACCGTCACCTCCGCAGGATATGCACAGAGTCACAAGAGGATGAATCATGAACGGGTCTCAAATATTAAAGAGTCTCCCCTTCATTACTCCAATCATGTAGAGGTATCCTCATGAATATTAAAGAGCCATTGAGGCACATGCAGTGGCATGCATATACAAACATATACAAACTGACTATTTGTTCTTTATCGGGCTGTGCCAAACCCAACGTCTGTTTTCAACGGTTCGGTATGAATTCATATACCGTTACGGTCTTATTTGATATATTCACATCTTCATTTGTGTTTTTACAGAGCTGATGGCCTCATTCAATGCACAGATAATGTGGTTAATGTCTGGCACTATGGTTGAATGACATGATAGTTTACGGCGTGGTCATAACAAGAGGAATGATCTAAATGTTAAGTTCCAGATGCAACAACTCCTTTGAATTTTGACATTCAGCTTAGACTCATTTGCAGCTGAGTAATAATAGTAAATCACTGGATACCCACCAGGCCCCTACTTATGACAGATGGGTGGGTGACTGTTTTACCTGTTCTACGTCCTGGTGGATCTCTGGCAGGTGGTGGAGGTCTGCTGGCCTGCTGAGATGGTGGAGAGGGTGATGGAGGTGGAGGTGGAGCATGGCTGCGTCCTTGGCTACCACTTCCAGATGTGGGTTTTTTGTGCAGGGAATTGTGCCTCTGTGGCAACTCTGGAGCCCCACCCCCATCTATATGTGATGGCCCATTGGAGACCGATAAGTGTGGCCTGTAAGGTGGAGGAGGTGGTGGAGCAGAGGAACCACCAGTAGGGGGTCTGCTGCTAGATGATGGCGGCTTCACAGAGCTTGGAGGGGTGGGGCCTCGGTTTGGGGTGGGTGGGAGGGGCTTCTCTCTGCTGTGAGAGGATGAAGATTGTTGGGTAGAGGCTTTCTGATTGGGTGTAGGTGGAGCATTGCCACGGCCACCCCTGTTGATGGGTGGAGGGGGAGGGGGGGCAGAGGTACTGTGCTTCATCCCACTACTTGTGGAGGAACCACTGCTGGGGCGGGATATGTCAGGCAGCGATGGGCGGTGGGAGCGCTGGTGCTCAGGTGGAGAGGGTTTGTTCAGCGGAGAGGGCGATGTGGAACGACCTGTAGGGGGTCGAGGAGCTGCGGGCCGGGCTCCTGGTGGCCGAAGAGCAGATCTACCCACTGATCCCCCTGCAGAACCATCTAATGAGAAAACGGCATTAGGCATGGTTAAATCACAGTAAACAATGACAAAGTGAAACACATGTAAGTTGTGGACCACATAGTGTTCTATGTATAGCAATGTGTCCTACAGCACCATAAATACACTAGATACAATACAGTCCTGTACTGGGTCGAGTATCAAATGAGTAGCCCACAAAAACATGCGGTAACGTTCAGTGTCTTGCCTAAGGACACAGACATGTGGACAGAGCCTGGATTAGATGTGCTGATCCTTCAATCATTGGACGATCCACTCTATCAACTGAGCCAGAACCGCCACAAATGGATAAAATCACCCTCCAGTTTACACCTGTAGGTAATTTTGTATCAACCAATTAACCTACCAGGGCATGTCTTTGGATGGTGGGAGGAAACCACAGTACCTGGCGAAAACCCACACAGACATGAGGAGAACATGCAAACTCCAAGCAAAAAGGTTTCATCCCCATCGACTGCTGTGAGAATATGACCCAGGACCTTCTTGTGGCCAAGAATCCTATTTACTGCACCACTGTGTTGCCCTTATAAAACTAATAAAGCAATAATGAAAAATTAAAGGCAGTTAACACATCCCTTCAGGTAATCCAGTCTAGCCTCGGTGGATACATCTTGAGATCCTTATCTGCTCCTCTGTTTAAGTAGCAGGAACTAAACTGAGCAAGACCAATGTTCATTTAAGAATTAATAAATATTAGCACTTGCATTTAGAAATCATTACACTTTCGATATTTAAAACTACTGAGATTAATGCCAGATAGAGGTTGTGCGATTTGTCGAGATTTGCGATATTTCGAAATGTTTTATGAAATAAGAGGAAAAATTTGATATTGAATATCTGGACATAATGCTCTAAATGAATAAGATGGAGCTTTTTTCCCTTCACTGTGCTGTGGACCTGTCTGCCCCACCTCCTTCTTGCATTTATTCCCTCCCAAAGGCACTGGTTCCTCCCCTTGCGCTTTCCTTGCGTGTAAGCAGCGTGTGTATTGATAACTTATTCAACATGGCGGTGTCCACAGAAGCGGGCATGACAGAATTTGTACCAACGAAAAGAACAACTCCATTATATTGCGATATTTTGGATTTAAACCATTGGATGACGAGCAGAAAGAGGTATTTTGCAGAGAATCCAAGAAATTAATGGCACCTGAATTATTGAGCACTATTAACCTCTTCAACCATTTACAAATACTTGCCAACACTCCTGCTTTTCCTGTATTTCAGACCCATCTCCCGTCCCACTCCCATTTTGTAATTTCTCCCAGTAATCTCCCGTAATTTATTAGGTCTGAACGTCAAAAACTAAATCTGAAGACACATCATCTGGCTGATGTTTTCCAGTTGCCATAGATCATGTATGGAACATATACACGCCATTTGTTGACCAACAACTCATAGATGCATAGTTTATCTGTGTGCAGGTTGAAACTTCTCCCCCGGACATTATCTCACACACACACACACACACACACAAACACACACAGACACACAGGCCAACGATGGCAGCTCAATTTTAATGTAAGAAAGCCCAAAACATTAATATGTTTGAAGATTCTTAGTCAAGTTAAATCCAACCATGGTATACATCTCTCACTCTGTGTATGTGTCATTAAAGTGACAATGAATTAATAATGTTAATGTGAATGTGACATTAACAATAATAAAGTTATAATACGAAACTGTCTACACTCAGATTTTATGTATTAAAATAAGGCAATATCCCTTGGTTCCTTCCTTGGTTTGATGATGTTAAAAGTACCCGTCTACCTCTAGGCACTTGGCTGCCTACCTATTTGCACTTCAATAAAAAAATAAATAAAATAAAAAAAAGGCTTGCTGAATTTGGCGCATTTGTTTAGTTTTTTTCCTGCATAGATATCGAGATATAGCAAAAACATATTGAGATATTTTTCCCCCTCCATATAGCCTAGCCATACACGCACATATATATATATATATATATATATATATATATATATATATATATATATATATATATATATATATATATATATATATATATATATATAAATTCTGCAGTTAGACCAGTCAAAAACCTAAATCACAATGATAGTAATAGAGGCTGCAAGTATGATTTGATAAATTGCTCAGGTGTAATAACATACATTCAAATGAAAACAAGATAATTTAAAAAAGGCATGATGAGGACCATATGGTTTTTATTTACCTCCAACTGGGCGTAATTTGGGCACACCGCCTTGGAAAAGGCCTCCCATTCCCATTGGTCCTCCTCCACCAAAACCGCCTCCACCTCCACCTCCACCTCCACCTCCGCCTCCACCTCCACCCCCAGATTCTGGTGAAAAGATGAACAAACAAATTTGAGAAACATGTCACAGCAAATTTTAATATTCAAATGTTTGGAGACAATAGTAGTTTTCATAGACTAAATCGGTCACCAAATTAATAATTTTTTGTAGTAAACACACCAAGTGTCTTTCCACTATCTGAACTTCCTGGACTTTTTTGGGGGGTGTACTTTTGACCGGGTCATGAGTTAGCCCGGTCCTCACAGGCGTTGTGTCTCCATACACTTTTGATCGTGTAAGAACCTTGCAATGATGTCATATCGCACCAGTTGCTATGGTAACATCACTAACAAAAAGCACCAAAACAAAGTAGCAGCAGATGAGGCAATCACAACAAGACTAGACATGGACGAAGTTGGGATGTTTGTTGCATTTGTGCTGTTGCTTTACACAGTAATGGCATCAGAGATTGAAAGAAAAGTTGCTGTCGCAGAAGAATTCCACAGAGATGAACGAAAGAGAGCTGGAAAAGCGAGAAATTATTCTGCTACGTCGTGTGGTAAACTTCTTCCAGCAACTACTCTTGAGTTGGTTGTCACAATCTGATGATATCATTTGCAACAACCAATCTGTGCGACTTCTGCCCAATCACTATACTGGGCGGCTCTCGAGTACCTACCCTCAAGCAGGGATTTTGTTGGTTCCTGTAAAAATTCCGGAAGGCGGCCTGGGCGGAACAGCCCAGTCAGTGGAAATGTGCATACAGGGAAGTTCCTGTAAACTGTCCCGGAAGTTCTGATAGTGAAGACACGCCTACTATCTACATTCAGTCAGAGGTGTGTATTAAACAGCTGATGACTTGTAAGTGAAAGGAGTGAACCTGAAGGTGCTTTGAAAATGTTTTATAAAAATCAGAAAATGACTGAAATAGGGTGGCACAGTTGTGCAGTGGTTAGCACTCTCCGGGTACTCCAGTTTCCTAATAAAAACTAAAAAAGGCCAGACATCGCAGACCTACTCATGAGTGGGGGTCCAGATCCCCACCAAAATCTAATCATTTGTTCAGCTCCTGATTACCACCATACTCTGAAAATTTCATCAAAATCCATCCATAAGCTTTCAAGTTATGTTGTACACAGTCCACCAAAGAAACCAACACTGGTTAAAAACATAACCTCCTTGGTGGCATTAATAATCGTCTGTCCCATTTTTTACAGCTCAACATTGCGATAGTCACTATGAAATACTGGAGGGGCTTAATTTCTCAGTAAGGCTGTTTATCAGTTGAGGTTACTGTAGTTTACATAAATCAAACTCACTCTCTAAAACTGGAGCACTACGGTCATTGACCACAGTGGTCTTCTTCAGCCTAGCGCCTTTGCAGATGTCTGACAGCAGCGCTCCTCTACCTTTAGCTTCTGATGAGGACAACCTTGGAGGGGTCGTGTTTGCCTGGGGGAAAAAAAAAAAGTCAACAATGGATAAAATAAAATCTATCAATAGACGAAGGATGAATAAAGGACACAACATTGGAATATTACATTTGTCATTTCCGTCATGTACGGGTTATGGATAGACTATTCCACAATGGGCTGGTGTGGCTGCAGGTTTTTGTTCCAACCATGCAGCAGCACACCAGACTGGACTCAATTAATCAACTGATTGCAGTCTTCAGAGAGTCGATTGGTCAAACTGTGTACTCTTGGCCCTTTGTGGAATAGTTTGGACATGCCTGTCTTAGATCATGATCAGTCTTAATTTGTCATATGACCTCCTTTTCACAGGGAAAATAGCGTGAATGGTATACAAAGCCCCCGAAGCTCTTCTGGGGTAGCATCTGACTGAACAAAAGTAGGCAACTGGGTAATGACATAACTGTGGTTAAAGCTGTTAAATGCTACGCAGGAGGTTGTTGGTTGAAACCAATATTGGGGCAATTACTTTCGTTGATCTGGATTGAAACTGAACTCAGTGAATCAATCGGAAATGTAATCTGTTGAGAACGGAGGGAAGATTAGTGATTTAAGTGACAGACTATAAAAATAAAAGTTGTAAACAAATTGTTAACAAAAGCAATTTTTGACAAACCAATAAGTTTTGTACCCAGTGCTTGGATCTATCCATTGAATCAATTAGAATTTATGTCCATTAAGAAATGTTGGAGGAGAAGCGATTTTAGTGAATTGTCGATGAAGACGATGGACGGACAAAGCGCAACGGCAATAGCTCATCCCCGGATGAGCTAAAACGGTTTTATTGTGTGTTGTTTATACATCGACCCGCGCATCACTGATACCGATGGAAACTGTGGTAGTGCTGATAATGGAAAAGATACCAATAGCATTCCTGAACATCAAGATTTCAAACATTTGTGCATATTTACCAGGTAAGCAAATAGTGTGCTTATTATGATTATTTGATTACAGCAGTCATGCAACACATAGTATCAATTAGAAAGGAAATAAATATGACATTTCATCAGTACACTAGAAAAGCACTCCGAGCGCAGACTAAATTAGATTATAAAACTTTATTATCCCCATGAGGGGCAATTATTTGTACAGTCAGCAATAAAACACAAAACAAAATGGCACAATAATAGGTGGGACAAAGCAGCCTATTGATGAAACCATTTGAAGTGGGAAGAAATTAATATAAAAGTCTATTTGTCCTGCACCTCAGTGCCGTGCAGCGGTGACCAGAGGGGAACAGCTTGAAGTCCTTATGCAGACAGTGACTGGGCTCAGTCAGGATAGAAATTACCTAAATGAGCAACAGGTTTCATTTTCATTTCTGGGGACAGTGGTCTGCCCTGACCAACTGAATGAAACACACAAGTAATAATTGCATTTGCTCTTAAATAACTCATGTTTCTGGCTTCTAGCATTAAGGCACATTACAATCACCCTGGGCACCCCAGGCACCCTACCAATTTTGTCCCCCTAACACAATCACATTGGACCCTTGGTAAAAGAAAGTCGCTTGAGAAGGGAGGGGAGGTAATGCTCTACAATTGTTAGTTGGAGTCGGTAGTAGTCTGTCATTGTTGCTTAAGTATTCCTTTAACTCTGCACTCACCCATAGGTGGCACACTCACCCATGGGTGATTGTGGATTAGGGATGGTGAAATTCATAAAAATTCTAGACCAAACACAAGCCTCATTAACCGGTTTAAGTCAGTTACTGAGAAAATAAAACGCTTGCTTTGTCGACACACAAACACAGCCATTGATGTGCTGTGGTGCGCTTCAACTCAAGTCACACTGCAGGTGGAGCGATGATATGTTCAAGGCTCATTTCAAACCGTTGGCCCCTTGGCCGTCGGGTCTAAGCTGGACCGAGTCCCGGTCATGGGGACCAGGGCACTGGCTGGCTGACCCTTCCTGCTCAAATTCATAAATATATGCCATGGAGAGATCATAAAGCTTCTTCTTTATAGACTACACTACAATGCAAAAGAGTTTGTGCAGTGGAACGACTGATGCAGGCTGTTTTTTTTTTTTTAACCGGCGACAGAAAATAATGACTGGACAAGGCAGATGCGGTCAACCATCGGTCATTGGTTAACATCCCTAGTGTGGATCCAAGTTAATATTCCTGAAAGGATCAGCTTCCATGACCTGCCTCCTTCAGGCACTCAGGTCCTCTGCCTCTGGGTTTGACTTTGAGACCACTGGACTTGCACCTCTCCCACACCAAATCTATTGCAAGTGAGATCAACACACCCGTCTACTCCAGCGAGAAACAATTGGCTGCACTTCCGTGTCAGCAGTACTAAGGTCAGGTATTTGCAGTCCTACTGTGAAATATCTATTTCATTCACTATTAATAGATTATGCGAAATTAAAACAAAATCCATCTAAAACGGATCAAACTGACTTTTTTTTACCCAGCCCTAATCTGTGCGTTTGTATCAGAGCACTATTACAAGTATTAGCAGGATTCTCACCAGGAATTTTGTACAGCGCAACAGTAAGTGGAAGAGCCCGACACTACGCGAACGCACAATTGCCTTCAATAGATCTCACGAGCACCCAGCCCAATGAGCGTGACGCAGATACTCCAAATGCTTTTGGTTTAGGTCACTATTCACCATATATGGCATTGCAGAAATGACTGAGACATGCCAATTGTAGTCCCTGAGATTGGAAGCGATTCTTAATTTTAGATGGGAATGTGTCAATCGACAGGAAAGGACATCTGAGATAGGGAGACAAAGTAAGCAAGATACGCACCCAGTTGATAAAAACAAACACAGCGTTATCTGTCAAAATAACTCAGTGCGCAAAATGCCCCAATAAAGAATTTTTCTCACATAAATGTGGAAATATTATGCAAGCTAATGTGTTCAAAACAATCCCACAACTTGAAAGGCAGCACAGCTGCCGTAATCAGAGCGTAATTTTTAAAACTTGGAGCGTAATGGACCGTTACACTGAAACGTGCTGGTAAGAACCCTGATTAGTCTACAGCATCAGACAGATACCCGATACTGATATCAGTGCATCCCTAAAAATGTATAAAGTACAAGTATTACTTATCAGGTACTACTGAAACCACAGTATTGATATTGAATCTTGTTGAACAAGATTCTGCCTTTTCATCCCCTGCTTATAAAGAATATATAGTATTACCCTCTAAAACCCTCAAAAGAGTAAAATAAACTCTGTCCCACTTTAAGAGACAAGCAGAGCTTGTAAATCTACAACAGTCACATGGCTCAGATGCCAGTTTACATAACAGCTTTTGGGTCTTCCTGTCAGTTGAGAACCTAATCTGACAAGTATATTGGCAGATTTTAATCACACTTGTGTTTGTGTCAGGTGAGAAACAAAGAATTGGATACATGATCATCAACTAGTCATGGTAGTCATAGCTGTGATGGATTCAGGTCATTTTCTTCTGCACAAGTGACTGTACTCCAAATCTCTCAAAGTTAAGTGACTTTTTGTTTGCCTAGTCCAAACATCAAAGTGTTACATAAGTGCATTACTGTCGATATGTATTCATGTACATACAGTGTTTATATATGTACAAATAATACCAAGCCTCTCTGAATTCATGAGCCTTTCACTAAATGAATTATATTATTAACGTTAACCACAGAAGCCATTGTTAACCACAGACTAAATATAATTAACTTTAGGGTGTATTCAGACCTACTTCGTTTAGAGTTTGTTTCCCTGCAAAGTCTGGACATTTTTTATGATTGAATAGGAACATGTGAACTCTGATGTGAATCAAATAGACTCAGTGAGACCACCTCTTGTAGGTGGTCTCGCTTAGCTTCCAAATGGACTCTGGGCTGGTTCACTTCTGGTGTGAATATAACTGGCCTTGAGCCAGAACAAACCAAGGAACTATGTGCCTCTGTGCTTGATGAGCCACTGCAGATGATGTACTCCTAACTGGTCTACTGTAAGATTTGCTCGATAGTTTAGGATGGTAACTGACCTCATTGAATGTGGGTGGAGGTGGGGGTCCTGGAGGAGGAGGAGGAGGAGGAGGAATGGGCATCCTGTCCCTGTTTTGACAGTTCTCTGTGTGGAATAATGACCTCCGAATTCACAATCTCAGCTGGGATGACAAACAGTCACTCCTGAAAAATCAAAACATAATTTGAGTCAGTTTTATAACTTTTATTTAAAGCAGCTATACAGATTTTCTGTGTGACCTTGAAAAAGTTGAAAAAATTTAGGAATATCGCTATTGTTTTGCCACAAACTAAGGGAAACAACTTGTTTCTCAATCAATCCACCAGAGCGTGTGGCTCTTATTCAACCACACTTGACAAATACCATGAAGAAGAGTGAAGTTGTTTGAAAAGAAGAAAAAGAAAGTTAATAATTGACATGGGGATGACTTTGGAGGCAATATATGTCAATATTGATGAGGGCACATCATAAATATGTCAGTAGTTTTTTCACTAACTCACACAGTCACTCTGAAAAGTTGCAGTACCTCCACGGTTCACGATGGTAGTGATTCTCTGCCTGGGTATGCACAAGCCCTTGTATGCAAGATAACATGATGATCTGTATATAGTTCTGAATAGAGATTGGCTAACCACAGAATAATGTATGGATGTGTACACAGAATGTAAGCAGAGGACAGACAGAATGCTACAGCAGCAACAATTTGTGTCTTTACCGTAACTTTCAGCCAGTATTACTTTTGTCACTGATGTTTATTTTGAAAAATGTCCACACTGATGACATTACTCCTCCACTGCATACCTGCTCCATCCAAGTGAACGTCATACTGCTGCAAGTGGTATTGGTGTGGTTGTATTGGAGCCCTTTTTACAAGTATGAGTAGAAGTACACAGGCTCAGTATTCCCTTGTCACCGATATTTATTTTGAAAAATGTCCACACTAATGACATTACTCCTCGAATTATATTTTAATGTCAAAATTTTAAGTCAAAGCTCTAGTGTATAACTATACTAAACACTAAAGCTCTAGCATTAAGCAATTTCATCCTAAAGGGCTTTTTTCTGTTCTCCATTTTAATGAGAAAACAAGCTGAGAAGCAGATGCTAAGACACTTCATTCTGCTCTTTACAGTTGAAACAAATTTGTGTTATGTGAAGAAGACATTCTTGTTGGATGGAGGCTGCTGTTGAAGCAGCTCTGGGGAAACAGTGCTTTATACGTAGGAGGCCAATTTTACAGACGTTTTAGTTGAATCCAGATAGGGAATACAAGAGTGCACTGTGCAAAGCTATGTATTTTAAAACTAACCACCAGTCTGACTAAAAGCAAAATGTCCTTGGAGATGAATTACATAATCCAAAGACACAATATTTACAGCAAGAAATATAAACTGGTCTCAAAGTGGACAAAACTATAACAAGTTATGTTTTAGTTGCCAATTAATTTTCAGGGAAATAATTGCAAAAAAACTATTTGTGTTTTTGTCTTTATTCTATGCCTCTAGTATAACATTTTATATATATATATATATATATATATATATATATATATATATATATATATATATATATATATATATATATATATATATATATATATACACACACATACACAAATCTAAACAAGATAAGCCATTCATTGGTCTGGCACACTTAAATGCATTTCAGTATAATGCAGGTTGAACATAAATAAGTTAAATATACAAGGTCTATTACTGAAACATACAAAGAAATGACAAAGGATGAGCAGTATGAATAGAAGTAAAATGCATCGAGATGAAAGGGGGCATCAAGTTGGCATCATTAAAACTTCACCAATCAAATTTAAAATTATGGAAATGTATGTTTACATATTGATAATATTCATGTTAAATCCTAAATAAAGTTAATCTCGCTTAATAAAAAAAACCAAAAAACATATCACCAGAACTTAAGCTAAATTCCTGTCACCTCTACTTCAGTTCATTCAGAGACAACACATATCAACTCATACTGTTATACCCGTCACATTTTTTTTTTTTACCTGAAACTGTGTCAGCGCAGAATACAATAACTAAGGTCACTGGATCTCCCCAAACCAGTTAGCTGTCTAGGCTCATTGTTGGCTCCTCACCCCACCCTCATCCTCCACTGCTCCGTACCACAGGCAGCCTGGGCCAGTGTTAACACAGGTTTTCACAGAGGGAAACCAAAGGAATCTCACCAAGCAAGCTTGCCAGTCACTTACTAACATGGTTAAAATGGAAAAGCACAGAAACTGAGAGTGGGGGCTTATCTCTCTACCAGAGGGAAAATGCTTTAGGATCTGCTGACTGCATAAGGACTAAAGCCACAGACACAAAGAACCTGGCATCAACGACATACAATTAAACTAACCATCAGAATAATCATCCAGCCACACTGAAGCCATGCTTCATTCAACTGAAACTGCCTGCTGAATATGTGAGAGAAATATTTAGGATGACATTTAGTGCAATGACAATAAAAGTGCATTTCAGGATTCACAATCACTTGAAATCCATGTAATGTGAGAGTATTAATTTCCCACTCAGCAGAAATAATAAATTATAGCAAGTTAAATAAGTCACTTTGTGACCAACACCTACATTGTTTGAATAGACATGAAACTATCCTACATGAATCATCAACAGACTGTGAAAACTTAATTCTGCAATAAAATCATCAATAACTTATTACTTACTAAATTATTTTAAGTAAAATGTGGAATTTTTTTTTTTAAAAAAAGGTCAATTTCCATCAGTCAACGATCAAACAGTCTAGCTGTTTTATCATAACAGAAATGTAAAGCCAGAAGTTAACTAGGTCTCACATGATATGTTCCCCCTCCAGTTTAACAACTGTGCTGCAAAGACATTAAAGAAAAGTTCACTGACAAGTTTTATTCTTAATTGGAACCAATTTCAAACAGGGTCTTCAATGAATGTAGAAGTAATTATAAAGCAAGTGCTGAAGCAATACCAGATCCTAAAAGAGCGTCATGCAATCATTTAATATGTCAACAGGCAACTTCTACATTAAAAAGCAACTTTGCATCACACATCTTATTAAATATAAATATGATCACTATGCAATATTTTAAGAAATTAGAACCATTAGTATAATTCCTCTCAAATTAATTAATTAGTATTTTTTTAAATACTCAACTGTGTTTCCACTGAGTTATATTGTTGTAAACATCACATTTACTGGACAAAAGTATGTCATTAAAGATATCACACCAGGTTGCGTGAAAAAGTAGTAGGTATGAGTATTAGCAAATATTATTATTTTATTTTTGATATTTTATTTGCGTACCACTTGATGAAAAATTAACAGACATTAATCATGAGCTGAGGGCTGTAACTGGCACATTGTGCTGGAAATTTGGATTTTTGGAGCCTGTGGCTATAAAAAAGGGAAAAAATTGAATGCAATCTTTCAGTGGACTTCCACTCACATGAACAGACAACTCGCAAGCTATACACTCATTACAGGTCCTGACGCTTAAACTCTATAATCTGACTAATCCTTTCCATTCAAGATCAAACTAATGTACCATCCCAAGTAGGTCATGATCACTGGTGTTTGGTGTCCTTTCAGCTGTTCATCCCAACACTCCAGGAACAAATATTATTTGGAAAAACTTTCCCCACATCAACAAGGTGACACTGTGCAACCTGAGTGGGGGTGGATGAGGAAGTTCAACGCTTTTGTGGTTGAGGAAGTGCACTGAGGCTGTGGCTATGCAAGTGTTTTCAGGTTTGAGACACCAACACAGGTAGAATATTAAAATCAAATAAATAACAGGCACGAAGTGTGGACTAAACCCCCTAAACAACTCGTCTTCGTTCCAGCATCTTCATTTTATATTTCCATTATAATTTGATGTGTACACTATTCTCAGCCAATTTTTAAAAAGTAATCCCACAGCCTAAACTAATGTTGAAAGGAGCTACAAGGAAATGTGTACACACACGCAAATATACATACAGCCATGTAAATATAAAATAAATATAATATAAATACACCGCTTGTTAGGGTATACAAATAATTACAATTCAATGTCAACCATAAAATCAGAAAATAAGCATAACTACCTTAATAACTGACAATTAGCCGATAACTATTTTTCTCGATGGACCAATCGATTAATTGGAACAGGGATCTATTTAGACAATACAAACATGTCATTTCGCATCTCAAGTGAACACTTAGAAACACAGATTGGTTGTGTATTAAACTATACAAAAAATTGTCCGTATAAGTCGTGGGTCATACTGCTGTGTGAAACAGGTCTAATCAGGCCTGGGCAGGTGTGTTTGCGGCTCTAACCGCTCCCAGGTAGACAATTTGGGCTAGCATTAGCTTCAACTAAAGTCGAGTAAAGTTAGCTGGAACTTACTTACCCTGACTCGAAGAAGAGGTTTTTCAGACGCCTGTTCCAAAACAACATGAATGGCGAGTGGAAAATCTTTGCCAGAGATATTAGACAAAGACTATGAAATGAGAGTGCTGACAGGACCCGGTAGTGTAACTCAACGACGCCGAAAACACCACCGTTCTCAGCTAATGTTAGCTCGCTGTCGACGGTTAACCAGCTAAGCTAGTTAGCCGTTAGCTAACAAGTTAGCATAGGGCTGTTTACTTTCCAGCTGTCAGTGTCAGCGCTGTAATCTACACTAACAACACCCTCCAAAGGAAAAGCAGCAGGGAAGGCAAAACGCCGAATAAGTTCAAGAGACACTTTTTGGTGGTTTCGGGTGGCCACGGAAAACTTTAACCACACTCTTGACCTGCAAGCGGAGCCATACTCCCCGCTGCCACCGTTTTATCGGTCCCTTCACAGTCAGAAACCCGGAAACGGGCCCATCATCACAAAATGGAGGCAGAGGAGCGCTGCGTTCTTGGCCCTCCGTAGATTTCAGTGGTGGAATGCAAGTATGCTGTGTGAAATATCGATAAGGCGATGTATGGCCAACTGTATGAACCGCGGCAAAGAATTAGCATCCATTGTCTCACCTCTCATATACTGAAGTAAAATAACGTGATTTTGAAATTAATAGAGACTAATGCTATACTAAAGGAAACTAATGCTGACCAAATGGAACTCATTCCATTTGAACACCCCTATAGCAAGGGGACACATTAAAATCATTCATTCAGTACAGGAGATTTAGTTTTCGTTTCAGGACAACGTTTGTAATTCGTAAACGACAAGTAGTATGAAGAAGATGTGAGGAACCACACATTGTTTATATAATTTTCTATGACCAAAATGACAGATGAACAGATAAGGTGTTGTTGTTTATTAATATTTTATGACTAACTAACTTACTAAATAACTAACCATCATAACACATCAAATGTTGAGTATATATGAATATTATAGCCATCTGTCAGTGGCTGTAGGGTCCAATATTTTAGTCGCTCATACTCACATACACTTTTCCCCAAATTTAGTTCATTGGGATCTGGTATAAGTATATATAAAGTAACTACGTTATACCTGGGGAAAAAGTATATACATATATATATATATATATATATATATATATATATATATATATATATATATATATATATATATATATATATATATATATATATATATATATATATATATATATATATATATATGTGTGTGTGTGTGTGTGTGTGTGTGTGTGTGTGTGTGTGTGTGTGTGTGTGTGTGTGTGTGTGTGTGTGTGTGTGTGTGTGTTTGTTCTTTATGGGGATATTGATGTCACACCATGGGGACCTAGGCCCCCACAAGGGTTAAATATAAACAAGGGTCCCCACTAGTAAAATAGAAATGATGTGGCCCTATAATTACATGATTTTTTTTCAGAAGTCCCCATAAAGCATGAGGGAAATAGGCACAAAGCAAAACATGTATTTTTCAAAGATGTTTTTACTTTAAAGTTTTTATTTGTATGTATTTTTAATTATTTATTCATTCTATTTATTTGTTCATGTTTTAATGTATTTTTTTAATTAATAATAATAATACATTAATAATCTGTGTATTTTTCTTTATTTATTTATCATTATTACTTTTTTATTTATTCATTCATTTTGTATTGAATTTTCAATTATTTCTAAAATATGTTTTTATTATTTTTTTTAAAACGTGGTCCTAATGAGACATGGAAAACGAGTGCGTGTGTGTTGGGGAGGGGGGGGGCTTGTGAAATCACATGATTGCAGTGGTGAGATGTACGCATGCTCTGTAAACTGTACTTTTTGTCAAGATGGCGCTGAGTAGAGGATGTACACGACTCTGGGGGACATGTAGTTTTCTGTCAAATTATCAGCCCCTCTTCTTTCCAGCTGCAGTCCGGACATGGAGCTCTGTCCCAGGACCCTTGGTACCCCGTACCTCCTTAACGTACCCGCCGTGGTCGGATAACTCGAGCCCAATTTCTGCTGAGGAGGAACAGAGCCGACACGCCGCTGTGGTATGCACCGTGAACCAGCTCATCGCGCAGCAGAACTTCGGTCGTCTGTTCGCCGTGGTGCACTTCGCGGGCCACCAGTGGAAGGTCACAAACGAAGACCTGATCCTGATTGAGAACCACATCGAGGCGGAGTGCGGAGACCGGATCCGGATGGAGAAGGTGCTGTTGGTCGGGGCGGAGGATTTCACCATGATCGGAAGGCCTCTGCTGGGCAAGGACCTGGTCAGGGTTGAAGCCACCGTGATCGAAAAGACTGAGTCTTGGCCTAAAGTCCACATGCGGTTCTTGAGGCGACACCGATACCAGCGAAAGAGGATCATCGTTCAGCCTCAGGCGGTTTTGAGGATCAATGGGATCGAGTTGGCCCCCACACTATCATGATGATGATGATGGTGGAGACGACACAAACATGGGGCTACTGGGACCCAGGTGACCACAGACACAACATGTGGACATACATGAACCTGGTCATGGTTTTGTTTGTGGGCAGAACTGCTTTAACACAACAGTTGACACAAACTGTGGAGTCCTGTGGCTGTTAATTTGATTTCTTCTGTAAATAAATATCCCTTTTCTTCGGAGATCTGATTGGATTGTAATAAATGTGTTAGTTTTCTCAAAAGATAGATTTGGTCACCTTCTGATTTTTTTTACCTCCGCCAAGGAGGTATTAAATTTGGGTCCTTTTGTCTGTCAGCAGGGTTATTCAAAACGTTTTGAACGGTTTTGATGAAACTTTAAGGAATGATAGAAAATGGGTCAAGGAAGGACATATTAGATTTTCCGCAATGAAGGTCAAGGTCAGACTAAAGGTCAACACATCAATGTTAATATCTCAGGATCCAGATAGAATCTCGTGGTTTTTTTTTTTGATTCACATCGTCTGACCTTCAAACATCAGATGGGTCAACACCTATGGCTCGATCACGTCACCTTTTTACGTCATATGACGCCATATCAAGCCTTGGCGAAGGTCTGCCGTCTCTGACTGTCTTGTGTTAAGTATAACTTAAGGGTGAAAACAGGTAATTTTCTTTCAGTGACTTTGAAGCCACTATCAAGTCACTGAACTGGAAACTTGTTTCTGAGTGTTTTCTAGACCGTCACTATCCACTATCGTGATCGAGCCATAGGTGGTGACCCATCTGATGTCTGAAGGTGAGACGATGTGAATAAAAAAAAACACGAGATTCTATCTTGTCTGAATCCTGAGATATTAACAGTGATGTGTTTACCTTTAGTCTGACCTTGACCTTCATTGCGGAAAATCTAATATGAGCTCCTAAAATTCTTGAAATATGCTTTTTAGGAATAAAAAAGCATGCCAGTACAATGAGAGTGAAAGGGTAAAAGGAGGTGGTCTATTAACCCCTAACTCTGTTGATATGATGTCAAGCATTTTAATGTCTCTTCGCAATGTTACTTCACTGATTAGGTGTAATACAGTCCTTTATTAGCTTTTTAAATACTATCAAATGGCAGTAAAATTCATTATGATTTAGGGATATCGTCAACAAAATCATACAATGACCTTTAGATCCCGGAACAGTGAAATCTGTATAATTACTGAGTTATACAGCTTTCTAATTACTGAAATCTGAATAATTAACTCCTGTCACACTATTTTTGTTTTGATTTAAAAATGCCAGTCAGGAACACAAATATTTGGGCAGTGACATATTTTGTCTGTACACCACAGCAGTTGATTGAAATGAAACTGACATAAATATGGACTAAGAACACCATTAATTCAAGTGATGTAACAAAAATACTGCATCAACCATTTTGTAGTTCCAATTGATTTAGATGAAGCCCCACCTTTTGCTGAGGCCAATCAAATATTTGTAAAGTGAAAATTTGTGAGATACATTTACCACCAATTCCTCAACATTCTGTCAAATCACCAGTGGTTGAACATGTCTACTGTAAGAGTTATATCATCGTATATATTTAAAGTGTGGTCAATGAATTGGCAGTTTAATAGATTATGAACACTTTTTAGGTTGTGACCATTTCCCCATGTTCCCTATAGTAGTCAACTTGTTATTAAAACAAATTTAAGACCTTTACAACAAAAGAAATAACATATAGTTGTAACAGTTTGCAAAAAACTGCTTTATTAAGAAACCTGAAACACAGTGGCTGTTCACCCTGCAGAGGACTGATCCAAAGGCACTGTTGAACATTTCTGCTCAGTGGTAAATATGGACTAATAAGTGAATCCTGACAGGGATGTTTAAATCAGGAGCATGGCCAACAGATGAAAACAAGGCAATACATTGCTTCCCATTCAGAGTCTGAGCTTAACAAATACCCATGTGCAGCAGATGTAAACAGTGAATTCAGAATAGTGCAGACACATGAGCAGGGTTGCAGCTTGCACTGACCTCTGATGTCATTTAACATGAAGTAAATAAACCACTGATTTGACATGTCTACGTCCTCGAGAAGCTCATGTTTTCTCTAAGAACAGCTGACAGTGAACATATTGTAAAGTTTCTTTTTTCTTTGTTTAAATGCACATAGGACCCGTGTGTTAATTCGGCATACTGATATACAGAATTAAGACAACTGGTTTGATTTCTTCACAGACTAAGCTGTACATCTGCCATAACCTCTATACTCCATGTAAAATCACACCAGGATCAAGTTAGAAGTGATCATCTGTGCAGTGAAAGAGTTGCTGGTCAATTTTATGTTCAATTCTCCTTCCTTGATGGGAAATAAATAATGACAGTATCAAAAGAAATAAAGAAAAACAACCACAAATTGAACTGCAGCTAATAAGACATGCCAGCAGTTGATATGAGAACCAACCTGGCCAGGTATCTGGTTTTCTCTGTGTGTGCAGTACTGAGAAAACAGTCTGGAATTGGGCCAGTCACTGTGAAATATGCACAATCACAAGTGTGGGGTGTGTTTCACAATGTGACATATGTACCAACGTGTTTTAGTCACAAGTCAGTTCCAAGTCCACAAATCTCTTTACATATTTACTTAATTCAAAAATAAGGACTGTACCCTGAATTCTTGTTTCTCTGACAAAAGTGTCATGTCTTATGTATGATTAGTTTACTCAGTGTTGGTTATTTCTTCACATTTAGATTCAAGCCCTGCAACTCCAGTCAGATTTCTCAATGAGAAAGATGAATGTCTGGTCAAGGTTGGAACAGACATTTCTGAGTGAAGGCTGTCAAGACTCATTTTAATTCTGGTTCCATATTCAGGCCAATATTATGTAAACTGAGCCAGACCAGTAAACATAAGACAATTTATAAATAATCTAACATCCAAATCTGTGGTTTAGAGTGAAAAAGGTAAAACTATATTAAGGAAAATGTTTACATCTACAAAGTATCTTTAAAAAATGTGAACCATAACCTTAAATCTCATTAATATTTTTAACACTTATGTCTCAGTTTAACATTTACATGTACATTAAAACGTACAGAACACAGTGGATCTACAAATACACAAAACATGTAACGGAGAATATTGGTAGAACTGCACTTCCCATAAGACATTTCAGGTGGTTCACATTTTTTTGTGAAGGGATAGTTTTTAAATCTAAACATTTTCATGCAATTTTACTTTTTTGCACTATAACAGAGGGAAAACATTTGTAGTTGTCATTATTTTCAGATTATACTGGTAGCAATTTACTGGTCTGATCCATTTTAGATTGAATTAGGCTGAATGTAGCCTCTGAAGTAAAATTATGTTTAAGTCATGAGTTAATATCTCAGTGTAATTTTTCCATTTGGGGTGAATTGGACCATTTAGCGGGCTGGTTTTGGCCCATGGGCCATATGTTTGACACCCCATGCTCTATGTTGTGTAAGAAATTTATATGATGCACTTATAATGTAAATGCATGTAAAAACCAACTCAGATGCAACCAAGAAGAAGCCAAGATATATCACAGCAACATTTTAGCAGTGCCCCCACCCACTGCACGTACACCTGAAGGGGTAGTGTTATCTGAATTTTTGATTAGATGGAGGGGAGCCCTCAAAATAGAGATTTTCCAGGAGCACACTATGAACGCAGGGATGGGAGAAACTGCCCATAATTCTGTTTGAATCATTAGTACGATGGAGGGAAATGCAGCCAAAAAGTGTGATGTGTGATGAAAGAAACACACCAATGTATCTTCTTTATAAACAACCTAATAATTCGAATGACCATTTAATACCATTTCAATGTGTTATACCTCGCATTTCTGCAGTTTATAATCGATAGCTGTGGAAATATGCCTAAAGCCTATGGTACAGACATAACTACAACTGCTGGCAGAAGGAGGAGTACTTTCAGAAACTAAGTTTTCACATCTGTAGTGGAATTTATGATTGCTGATGACGTTACACATGATGTTGTTTCATTTCATAGGTGAATGATTTAACCTTTAACCCCTGCAGCCCAGTTTCAAGGGGTAGTGTCAAGCATAGATATAGAAGGGGTAGATGCTGCACGTCATATCCCTTATAACGTTGTGTATCCGGTCGCCATATTGGAGTACATCAAAAATAAACTTATCAAGCTTCTAACATTTCTATGTAAGATTCTTTGCAGTTAGAAACAAATATATAATAGAATTCTTTGTTATTCAGACCGACTTGACTGTGCACTTGCTATTGAAACCCAAGTAGCACAAAACTGGAGCATATTGCCATTTGTCTGAACAGTTGTCAAACTATCTAGCACAAAAATAGTGGACATGTCTAGACAAGTGAACCACTCCAATATGGCCGCCGTGTTGATGTTTCTGGCCACCAGAGACACAGCATCTCCCCTTTCTATATCTATGGTGTAAAGTGCAAGGGGTAGGGGTAAAGGGGATGGCTAAGAGGCAAACTGGGATTGGGCCTAATTATTCAACTTCTCAAATTTAACACTATTAAATGTTTGCGAAGAGACATTACTACGTCATAGCTGATTTGGTTTGAAAATCCAGAGCTTCAGTCAGACCAAGGAAATCCATTATAACCGAAAGTGAATCAAATGTCCAACCTGCCTTCTGTGCCTCCATTTTACTCTCTGTTATGTTCATGGAATTTTCAGGAAAGGTGTGAGGCGGATAGATTAATAGAGTCCATTACATTTTGGTGAATGTAAGACAAAGTCACTAAAAATTATTTTTGCAATGATAAGTAGGAGAAATCAGGAATTTTCTTTTCATCCATGGATACTCAATTTTGCATACATCTTATTTTTGCTGTCACTGTTGATGCGCATTGACATCACGGGATTGAAGGACAAATTTTGAAGTCTAGGTCAAATGTTAAAGTCAATATTGAACTTAGGATGCACCTTTTGAGCTATTCATCTTAAAGACTTTCAACGATCACTAAAAGCTTATGTTTCAATTTGGCATCATATGGTATGTCACTTGTTTGTATAGATATGTATAGATTTTGATCTATTGTTGACCTAAGAGGTTGGGTATCACTATCAATACCTAAAAAACTAAAATGAACTATAATGGAAAAACAAGTGGAGATGGAGTTACCATTATTGATGGATAGGAAAACAAGTGTTCCCTGAAAACAAACACCTAGAATGGGCCTCAGAACTGTCATGACCTTTTAACTTGAGTGATTTTAAAAGACCAAACTCAAGGTCACATGATTTTAAATGGATGCAACTCCACAAAGGGAAGTGATAAGTACTCAGTTACTGTTGTTGACAGATACAAAACTACACCATATTACCAAAAGTATTAGCTCACCTGCCTTGAAATACATTGAAGTGACATCCCTTTTTTAATCTGTGGAGTTTAATATGACATTACTGTATTCTGCCAGTGTGTGTGTGTGTGTGTGTGTGTGTGACAGAGAGAGAGAGAGAGACTTTGGATATTTTCATGCTTCCAAGTTTGTGGGAACAGTTATGCATAAAGTCAGGTCCATAAAGACATATGTGAGAGTTTGATGTGGATGAATGGGACTGTCCTGAACAGAGCCATGACCTCAACTCCACAGAACACTTTTAGGATGAATTAGAGCACACACTGAGACCAGGCCTTCAGTCCAACGTGTGTGTGTGATCTCACAAATGCTTCTGGGAGGAATGGTCCCATAAACACACTCCTATACTTTGTGGAAAACCTTCCCAGAAGAGATGAAGCTATTGTAGCTGCAAAGGGCGAACCCATATCAGTTTATGGATTAAGAATGGGATGTCAAATTCATATGCTAGTCAAGGCAGGTGAGCAAATACTTTTGGTAATATAGTGTAGATGTAGGCTCTAAAATGGCATCTTGACCTTTGACCTTTACTGACCCATAGTCTCACAGTTTGAGAGGGAGATTTCCATTAAGAGCTGAAACACTTGCAAGGGACAAGGTTTGTTGTTCCTAGTACTTTTTTTTTGGCAGCATACCACTGCAGAATATATTAGCCCACATTCCACTACAGGAGCTTTTATATTAATTACCTGGGATTTGATACTATGCCAATATTTGAGGCTAAAAACAGCTGATATATTGGTAAATATATGAAATCAGAACATCTACATAGGATATAATAATCTTATATTAGGCAATTGTGGACATGTGGATCAACAGTCACATAAAGCTTTGTTCATCTCACAAAGATAATTGATACAATTTTTAAAATGCTATTTTAAATGCTATTCACATTCTAGTATGTGAATAATAGAACCACTGGTTGTAGATGTGGTAGTTTTTATGCTGAGAAGAGTAGAATTTTGAAAAACATGTGAATCTATACAAGTAGTGACAAAAACTGTTTGGTAAATTATTCTTTAAAATGTAAGCAAGACCACTAATGAGTCCAACTACAAAGCAAGCCATGTTAAAATATTAAAACATAACTGACCACAAAATTATGTTTCCCTCACAAATTTGGATGTGTCTGCCTCACGCCACTACAACTTCCCATGTGGACGAAGAAGTAAATTGAGCATGTACAGAGGGAATTAGGCAAGTCCAAAGTGGTTCCTGATCGGAACAACTGACCCATGTTACCACTGTCCCTGGTCTCCTCGACACTATTAATACCAAGGTGTGTCTGAAAAATGAAATTGAGGTAGACAGGAAGTGCATGGACATGGGTGTGTGTGTGAATACTTTATAAGACGATGGAGCGTTCAGACCAAGGGGATAAGTGGTGCATCCGTGTCAGAGCGTCTGGTGGAGGGGGATTAATCGGTTGGGTTCCAAAAGTGGAACCCATACACGTGGGTTCTGCTTGCAGCCACTCTGCTTCTGGAGTGTTTGGTACACTTCTGTGTTGTAATTGCAGGCCCCAAATCACATTGGTCCAGTACAAACGAGTGCACCACTACACCCCGATAAATTAGCTCAAAGAAATTTGAACCAGAAGTGTGGAATGCTGCAAGTGTGTTTCACCAATCAATACTGTTCAGCTCCACTCTTTATCCGGTAAAGTCCTAACCTCATTCTTGTTTGTTTTCAGGGAACATTTGGGGGAAAGTTTTGCTGGCAGGTATTTTAGATTGGTATGTGTCAAGGCTTTTTAAAATCCCAGGTAAATGATAATAGTTCCTATAGTGGAAACTGGGCTAATTTTGGTTGCAGGCCAGAGAAAGTTAAAATGGTGACCAGTATCTCTTTTAAAAGAAAGAGGATGTGATATTATTTTCAGTTTTGCTGGAAAACATCTTAAACCATTGTTTAAGACTGCAGAAACTGGTTGACTCGAACCAAAGACTGAAGAATGAACAAGTGATTCACCTAAAAAATACCAGCCTCCGTGTTTATGAGACAAGACCGAAATAAAACAACATCCTAAATCTGACAAGTTATCCCAAACATTTAACACATTAATGTGATGAGGCTTCATGATGACCTTCAGCATAGGTTTTGCATTTTTTTCTTATTTCAATGCATGTTGGAGCTATTGAAGTCCTAGAATTGTTTGATCCCAACCACTAACCCTGCAACATATTTTAGAATGTGTTCAGGCTTAAACCTTTCCATCTGACAAAGCAGCAAAAATGAAACAATTTTCAAAACAAAATTTCAACTATAATCTTCAAAAGTCCAATCAGAATCGTCCAAAAGATCGACTCCTCTTCTTGAAAGTCTTCTTCTGGAGCCTGCGGGGATTTTTTATGGTTCTGTCCATCTTCTGAAGTGTACGAGCCCTTATCAAATGGGTCCTGAGTCACCATTTGATCGTAAAACACCCGCATTTCAAACTCGCTCTCTTGGTGAGATGGGTGGCCATAAATGCCGATGCCCACAGGCCTCGCAAAGTCTCCCGGTACCACCACGATGTCCTGACCACAGGTGACCGACTGCAGCTTGTATGTATCAAAACTCGGCCGCAGGGTTTTGTCCGACACATACAAGTCGGCGTCTCCTTTAATGGTGTGCATGTGCAGGATGATTCTGCCATCGTGGTTGAGGCGTAGGTAGCTGTAATTTCCAGCCCCGATGTGGCCCTGAACCACATGGAGCAGCACCCAATCTTCAGGGACAACATCGTCCTCCGAGGGGTTCAAGAAGCCGTTGACCTGGCATAGCAGGAGGGCGACGACCAGGGCGCTGGAACGTAGCATCATGGTGAAGGCATCTGTTAATCAGTGATGACACCAGACAGCCTGTAAACACAATAGCCGAACACACAAAAAATACTTCAGTTAGAACTTATCAAATATGTTATTTCAGTGATAGTTTCAGAGAAGGGCATATCCCCCTCAGCACCCACTAAGTCAGAGGGTGGTAGTTGTTAGTGATGTTTGCTTAGTTTCAATTACTTTTCCTCCAGAAAGAACAGGAAAGTTAACAATATCGAACAGTTTTCTATTTATGTTACAGTAACTAATTGATGGATGGTACATGGACAGATGATCACAAAAACAGAATGACTGATTCTCTAGAGACAGATGGATTGATGAACAGATGGATAAATAAGTCATTATGTTGTCTTTAAATGATCATACTTAGTAAATTTCTGCCATTTTATAACAGCACTTGCAGAATTACACCAATGTCAGGGTGCAGTAGTTTTTTTCCCCAAACAGATGCCTTGAAGGCTTAAGAAAAAAAAAGTAAAATGTTTTAAAAATGAATAAAGCTGAAATTCACTGAACCAAAGTCAAAACCCTAAGCTAAAAAATGACTAAATGGTTATGATTACCAGTAGATTAGACTTTTCACAGCAGGTAGAACAGCTTTGCACATATAAAAAATTAAATGCTACAGCCTTCCTTCTGCTGGGCTTTCCTCTATGTCCAAATCAAAAGACTGTGATGCTGCATGCCATTATGAAAAAGTGAAGGTAAAACATTGCCATTGCAGTACCTGCTGCATTGCTTCAGTCATGAAGTAGAATAATAGAGGCAAGTATGATGGAATCTCAACACTAATCTATATTATAAGTCAAGTGACATCTGTGTACATGCATGTGTATAGTTGTCTCAGGCTTCACACAAAATCCTTATAGTGCAAAGTGCTGCAGTTTGCAAAACTTAGGTATTTTTGGTCAAGGAACAAACTAGTGAAAGTGACAAGTTGAGAGGTCCAGTACTTTGGAAAATATTAGTAAATTTGGAATAAAATAGCCTTACAATCATGACGTTATACCCAGAACGTTTTGGTGGTGACTGCTGGACAAATGTGGTACAGCGTGCAGGAATACACAACAGCAAAAAAACTACCACATGTAGAATCTGTGGATAGCCATGGGTCAACATACTAATTAAGGAATTTAACCCTATAACCTTACTTAAAACAGACATGATGACAAGCAGTCCTGCTGCAATTAGTTGACTGCTTTGATTTAATCGACTATGAAAATTAGTCCACAGCATTTTTGGGAATCATGCAGAGATTGGAATTCCCCCACCATTATGGTTCACAGCATCAGTCTGATCAGTCCCTAACCTGGTCTGCCCGTTATTCCAGTACAGACTGACGTACAATACATAGGACCTGCTCCTTGTAAGCACAACCCCTCTTTTACTTGGTGATTCAGTTAAAATGTGCATTTAGAAATAACTACAAAAGAAAAAACAACAAAACAATCCTATTCAATAAAGATCCTTCCAAGTGTACACTGCCTTAACCCATAAGACCCCCAAAATTCCTCCATGGACTAAAAGCATCTGCTGATCTAAAATATTTAAGAACTTTAGAACCACTAATCATATCAATATCTAGATCATAATACTGATAATTCTATCAATAATACTGAAAAGATTCAAGAGTATCTGTGTGTGAGTATCTGCACAGTTCTGGGTAAAATATTAATCATCCAGTTTGGTACCTACAGGTGAGGAATAATTTGTCTCACCTCCACATTAAACATCTCAGCACGTTGATAGGACTAATAACTTGGGAGATCTTAATAATTCTAGAATACAATAGCTTTACAATCACATTGCATTACCCATGATGCTTGAATGCATCCACACTACATGATGGGAAATTAAGTTAAAAACAGGACCAACGCATTTACCAACTTCAATCCTGAGGCATTTGTATTGATGACCGGTAGTTCCCCACAGGTCAATGCGCTAGTATGTAAATAATACAGGTAAAATGCAGTTCATTATCTTATCATGGTCATCAGATAGACCCATTTTGACATTTAGAAAGTACATCTTCAATAACATTAGTGAACCAGTAAAAGTATCCTGCATGTTTTAAACGTTTCCCCACTTTGAGTACAGCTGACAGTCCTTCTGCAGAGTTTGATGGGAGGCTTATCATTTGAATCAGGTGTGTGGTTAAAAGGATACATGCAGGTGATCCCTGTCCCATGGAGTTTGACCAATGACAGTTGAACACATTTGGTGTATGTTCAGTTATTGTATCTTTTATGGAAAAAGTCACTTTTTCTTCCATTTCTGGTCACAGAGCCACGCAGCTTCAACTTTTAGGACCAGTATTAAATACAGGAAAATACATGATTTTCACTGAAACACGTGCAAAACACATTACAGCATTACAATAAATGATTATAACACTTTAATGTTAAATAGAGAGAAAATCTCATTGAGGAGATATCAAAAGCAGTACTGGTTAATTATGGGATACAGTTGCATTACATCTATGGAACCAATGTTATTTTTGTGCAGTGCAAACGTCCAAATGAGACTAACGTTAATTACTTCTGTAGGAATATATGTTTATATATCTTAACAGTACCGAAATAGAACTTAGAATAAAGAAATGCAGTTTAAGTGATTTCTACTGACCTACTCGTACACTTTATGGTCAGCTCTACCAACTACACAGGAGGAAAAAGACGAGCTATTTTCTGTCATTACAGAGAAAAGCTGACTAAAACAAACCGTGGCGGACTAAAAATAAACTCAACTGACCTTTGATCGTAGAGAAGCAGCTTTAAACGGCTAAGTGTTAAAGACTTTTTTTTAAACTGGAACGAAGAGATATTCCAGACCAGCTTTGACACTTAATATTTCTTCAGTCTCATTGGTGAAAATAATGTTACATATGACTGATCCGATGCCTTTCATCGACCTACACATTAGCTACACATTTGTGTTTTCAGTAAAATGCTAACACCTTGATGCTAATGCCTCACCTGTTATTAGCAGCAGCTGTATATAAACGAATGCTGACAGTGTCGATATACAAAAAAAAAATGTTTTACCTCGACAAAATGCACGGCTAATTTATTCATAGGATAACGAGCGCGCGTCTTGGTAAAATTAGACAGACGTTTGGTTCAGCTAGCTACTTACTTAGTTTAACTACTTAACTAGCTTCTTAACATTTAGCCACACACAGCCGCTGCTGGCTAGTTCTGTCCGAGATAAAGAAGCTCAAAGTTAAATTGGACAAAAACTCATCTGCTGACTTATTAGTGAGGTCATAGGTGGATGATTACACACGGTGGTTTGCGCTTACAGAGCTGTCATTTCCTTGGAATCTGCATCTTCGACCAGTCAGAGAGGCAACCTACGAGAAACTAAGTTCACTTCTTCACTTCCTTTTCCGTTGAATGGTTAATGACATACACTACTCACCATCACCACCTGCCGGAAAAAACTTAGAACTACACATTTTTACATCTGAGAAAAATGTTCACATGGACTATTCAGGAATTGTCTGTATCTAGTAGCTTCGGTGATTTTCTATTTTTTTGTTGTTGTTAATTATGTGTAATTATATTAAAAAAAACATGTTAATACTGCAGTTAATACATCTATATATTCAGTGAATCTACATAAGTGCTTTAGTAGTTAGCAAGGCAGTTAAATACAACTATTAGCACATATACCTATTAAGTTATTAAAAAAAATATTTCAAACTATTTAAATTTTACCATCCAAACCTAATTCTGAAAAAAACAAACAGAACAATGATATTTTTGTAGTTTAGTTCTCCAGCTCTTGATAATTCTGTTTACATTAGTGTTCACCTTTCCTGTGCAAAGGATTTTCATTTCTAATATCCACAATTATATATTGGATTTGTATTCAAACATGTACTGGGGTTGCTTTTATTTCATCCCAGGTATCTATAATTCAGTTAGAGATACAATACTAGCTATAAGTTTAACATTAAAATAAAAATAATTCCAGAAATCCATAATGCAGTGAAAGATCCACATATCTGCAACTACATTCTTATTAGTATATATGCCAACTGGTGACATCCATACAAATTTGACTGGTCCAAGTACTTTGTAGAGTTGGATTTCTAAAAGATAACTTGTTTAAAGTTACATAACTCTTGGTCAGACAGATCACATCTGTAATTGTTAGTTTAAATGGCAAAGTAGGAAAAGCATAGTGGGGGTGGGGGGTTTGATAAGAGTAGTTCAGTTGAGAAATGTTGTAGTCTTGCAGTGACATATTGTGTTTTGTTTAGTGTTTAATTTTATTAGACTTCATGTTTACGTTCACCGTGGCAACACTAAAGCAGCATTTTCTCAGCATCACTGAGATTTTCCACATCTCGAACTAAATTCATTTTCATGAGAAAAAAAAAAAAACCCAAACAAACATTAAATTTCTTTGTAAAATAAAAGTGTCAAAAAATTTCACGACAGACATTTTATGAAACATATCACACTGTGTCCAATTATAACCAGTTTGGTCAAATTAGACATTGTATTTCCAGTATTCATCTGTTTCTGTGTTGTATGATTTATAATCCATCATCAAAATCAGAAGCATTTCATTTCATATCATATGCATCAATCTCCCAGTAAACTAAAATCTTAAACCAGAAAAAAAAAAAGTTACAAGAAGGTTCATTAAAGGTGTGTTGGCTCTACAAACGCTGCTGGTAAGTTGATTTTGTGTTTATGGTACCTCTGGCAAACTTTCTTTTAAGGTTCTTATGGTAAGTGCTTTTAAAAACACACACAAAAAAAAAATTAAATCCACTGATGTTTCCTTAAAGGTTAGCTTTGAAAATCCCCTTCAAACTTTTGGTTCCACACACTTGTTAAAAAAAAATAATTCCCCCCCAAAACACAAAACTATGTTGGAAAAACCTAGAGCACCTTTAGTGAACATCGCAGAACACAATGTGTATAACAAGCCTCCCATTCCCTAAAAATTAAACTGTTTAGTATCTTTGTGGAAGGTTATTTGTATAGCTTTTAAGAACTCAAGTGGAATATTCACTAGAGGAGTGTTTATGTCTGCACTTCAAAACCCTTTGGAACCTTTAATTACATGACACTTAATGTAACATTGCTAGTGTTTCTAAAACTGGTCAAACTCTGCTCCTCAGTGTGGAGGTTAAATTAGCAATGGACTGAATGAGACCAGGGTTTATCTGAGCATCAAAGGTGATTATTATTAAGAATGTGGATTTTTAGTTGTGTTTTTCGTACCATTGGAAAAAGTTAAATATTTTACCTTTAAAAAGGTTCCAAGGTTTCATGAGCGTTCCCTGCCTTTTTTTTTTTTTTTTTTTTAACCCCTGAACAAAACAAAACATAAACAACACTCAAAATAAAGGTCTCCCAAATGTTCTTCAACCCTTCATTGAACCTTAATAGAAAATCATTTGCTGGGCTGTTTCTCAGCACACACATTTCAATCATAAGAGAAAAGTGTACTAATGTCACAATTTGCACATAAATTGTTTTTCCTTTTAATGAACACCAACTGTAGTTTTAAACAAAAAAGAAAGAAAGAAAAAAAAAAAAAAAAACCAAACAACAAATGATCGGGGCAGGGGGAAGAGTCTCAACAGGTTGAATGACTTCGGTTGGTATGTTTTCAAAAACCACATCAAATTGTAAATTCTATATAGATATACTCGTTCAACAAGTCTGCATATTCTGTCACATTAGATACAATTGACTTTTTATTATCACCACTTCAGCTTTTAATATTTACTGCAAACCAGCCGACCAATTTAAGGCTTCCAAGTTCGACAGCGGAATCAAGTCAATCTGTCTTCAAAGTCCAGACTGGGCCTTAGTGGACTCTCAACCTGACAAAGGAGGCATTTCCTGATGTTACATTGGAACGAAAAGGCCCCCGAAAAGTAGTGTGATCTTTTTTCTCTCCTATGAATATAAGATTATCTCATCAACATTTAAATAAATCACTGCATCTGATGTCTTATAAAAACACGCCAATATCTTCATTTCATTCAGGGTGGCAGATAAAGAAATTTTTAAATATGTTTGATACTGATTCAAACTATACAAACTCTCTGAACAGAGTTTGATGGGGTTTTGCGGGGAAGGAGGTGGAAACCGGTAGCCATGAACTTCTCTTTTAAGGAACATCGTCTGCAAAAATGCTTGCATTTTACAGTTTACAATGTAGTACCATGCTAGCGCTGCTCGCCTCATCCTAACCGTTTATTAGCAATGGAAAAATCAGTGCTGCTTGAAACTACAACACACACTACTGTTGTTAACCCCATTCTGCCCAAGTATGATTTCACCAAATAACGCCTGAAAGGAGGAGAGGAGACAGAAGAAGACCGATGGAAAAGAAACAAAAGCAGCAACTTCATGCATTCTTTTAGAGGCAATAGGATAAATGGGTGGGAGAGGGGAGTTTGGGGATTCACAGTTTTGTCAGCATTGATGTAGAGGTGGGTAAAGGTGTGTGATGCAGGGGGATGCGGCCATTTTGCTTGTGTTTCATGGACACACTGATCATTGATTTGATTTACTGGTACCTGTTCATGGGCAGAGTGGGGGTAAAACTACATTCCTGGTCTGACTAAGATGGATTTGCTTCGTTAACGTAGAAAGAGTCTCTCTGTGTTTCCAACCCCTTGTTAAATTCTTGACTTAAGTCTTGTTTCGTACTGTTTCTTTAGAGAAATGAAGCCTGCTGAAAGTACTCTCTGTTCTCCCGCTCTGGTCTGCACTGAGGGGGGGCCGAGGCAGCTATGATGCTGGGAGGTCCGCGCTGGAGGAAGGGGGAGGGGGCTGGAAGAGGCGGTGAGGGCAGAGGCTCAGACAGGAGGCGCTTTGCGCTGCAGTAGATACTGTTGGATGTCGTCTGCGTCGCGCTTCAGCCAGGCCGCATTCAGGAGGATATTTTCACAGCATTGTTGCACCGTACGCTCAGCTGCTGGCGCTGGGTGGCTGTCAAAGAAGCTCTGTGGTGAAAAACAAAAACAAAATACAGTCACCAAGAGAGCACAGTTTATGTATCAGATAAAAGAACTTCACTATATTTGTAACAGCAACTTGTTCCATATATTATCTCGTCCTATCTTTTTATGTTTATTCTATGTCACACGAGGGTTCTTATGCTGATGATATTTATACAACATAGACTGAATTCCTTAGACATTATTGTATATTGAAAAATACCTAGTAGCTTGTAATACAAATTTTCACCTAACCATCTGACATCTAAGGTAAGCAACTTCAAGTTATGATAAATACATTCATTGTAATTGCACAAAATGCAAATGAACCGAGTGTGACCTGTAATATTCTTTTGGTCAACCTATAACAGAGCCCAGAAATCAATAATATAGATTTTTTTTTTAATGTTAATGAGCCCAAATGAAGAACTCGCTATATGTAATATCGCTTTGCATGCATTTTGAGATACATTTATTATAAGAAATCCATGACAAATCAAGTTCATCATTATTTTTAAGCAAAGGCATATGTAAATGTAATCTAACAAAGGCAATAAAACTTCATGATAGTTGTGTGTTGTGCCTCCTAGTGGTGAAAGTGCAGCATCAGTCAGTATTGAGACATTACAAATTGAACTCATTTTTTTAAAGCAGTGAAGTCTTTTAATTACACATTTTTCTTCTCATTTTTAAGCCCTCAGTGATAGCCTAATTATCATTAATCCATTAGTCTTTCTGTGCTTACACACCTAAATGACTTCCCTCGTGGTGAACAACTTTGAAGAGGACTTCATTACAAGTGAGGTGTCTGATAAGCCTGTACCCTGACATACTCTGAAAATACCATGACTAGTGTTTTTCATGATCACACACCCCATATTATGAAATTACTTTTGGATTACATTTCTCCGGTCCTTGTAGCAGACACTGTTTCATTGCTTGGCGTTTGTGTGGTACTGTAAATTAGTTTAAACTAGTTCAGAGCTCGTAGTAAATGTGAGATTGTTTGCTCCTAATGTGCTGTTGAAGTGGGTGAAATGAGTTGAATGGAGCAGAAACAAAGACTATAATCATTTCTGGGGGCTGTTTTGGAAGTGTGTACTAGAATCTGTGAGTATGATAATGCTAATGGTGTAAGTTGTTACTGCTGGTGGAATTAGTAAAACAAAGTTTCAGGCAGGGCAGACAGTCTACCACTGTAGTGGTTTGTGTCATGCTAACGCAAGCCACACCAATTAACACCCAGCAAGATACATTACGGCCGTGAAGTGAGCCACCAGTCGCTCATCTGACACTCAAATGTCACTGTCTACTTTCAGATTTGAATGCACGAAAAACAGGAAACTGGGCAATGTATGTCCACCTACTAAAATACAGCCAACAACAAACAAACCGAAAATGAATAAAAGTGAAGTGATAAAGCTGAACGGCGGATGATCAAGACAGTAATGTAGCCTACAGTCATTAAGATTGGTGCAAAGTTAATTTGAAGGTGAATCAGACGTTCCACCTGTTAATTCAGTAAATTATGGACCTTCTTTACTTGTGTGAATGTGCCGTAATAATACCCTGAGTCACAATCACACTTGCTGACCACCACAACCTGATCTGCTTTGGTGGGGATAAATGCGTTGCAACAAACATGTTTTTAATGTGACTTCCAAAGATTAAAAGAAAAAACCTGCAGCAGCATACGCCTTCAAGAATGAGGGCAATTATTCTGTCAGTGCAATTACCACAACACGCATCACATGTGAATAGGTTCATATGTTAATAGCCCAGTTACTGAATTAATAGTAGCCTACAAAAAATGAATATTGAAAGTATTTATTGCAGTTGACACTTCCAAATTGCACTGTTTGGAAAAGGTCATCAGGCATTTGTGGCCGCAACAGTGACATAAATGTCCACAAATTCCTGAAGTCGTTAGTGGCGTGTAGCACAGTTGTGTTGTTGTCATAGAGACTTTGTGAAAGTCCATAACAGGAATTAGTTGCCATTAGTAATGCACTACGATGCAAAAGTAAGGCTCTGTTTGTGCTTTGATGATAAGGCGGAAGGGAACTGTGAGGATATTAATGATAAGAGTGAATTTACAGCTCCATGGGAATGGGATGCAGATGAGAGTTTGTCAGATGAGTTTGCAGCTGTAGCCAAATCAGGGGGCGGGACTTAGGTAATGTGCACAGCAATGCTCAGAGCAGCAAAGTAGCACTTTGAGATCTGCTTCAGATGTAAAGTGCACTACAAATAAAATGTATTATTATTATTATTATTATTATTATTATAAAGTTACAAAGACTAATGAAATTAGTTTAATATCTTTGTTATGCATGTCATAGTGGTGTGAAACTTTGCACTGCAATCTGCCATAGTACTGGAAAGTCACCCTCCAAATTTTGGATGATTTGGTGAAGTTGGGAAGGTGTTAGGTGTTCAACAGACACACTACAGACAGAGATTTGCTGAGTTATAGATAGAAGATGTGGTAAATTAGTTTGGGTCAGTGTGTAGCTAAAAAAGAATTCTGGAAATGGCTTGTGACTGATAAGTAGAGGGAAACCAGGAGAGGTCAACTTGACCCTGGTGTGAGGCTTGGAAATGGAACATTTCTCCTTTCTGGCTTTAGTTGCTCACACTTATGCAATGCCTTGGATGGAGTTGCCGACTCGCCATTTTGTGATAGGTCCTTTCCAATCATCTGATATTCCTCATGTATACATTTCACTGTGTTATTAAAAAAGGGGCTTTTTTCTTCAGACCAGCAAGTGGGCGTTTGTGCCGATTCGTATCCACAACAGTTTGTTTCTCGGGCTGCATGGAATTGCCGTTCTCACAATGCACTTCGCAACAACATTTCTGAAAAGGCCCAAGTGGTGTTTTTCGGTTTGCTATATACATTTGCTATAAACAGACTACCTGTGATGATATCAACTTCACTGAGAGGGAAGTCATTTGGGTCTGTAATCATGTGGAAGACTAATGGATTAGTGATTAAAAAGGCTCTCACAGTTTTACGAATTTGAAAAAAAAATTCAGAAAAAATAAATCAGATCAAAGTCACATGGTGGTTAAAGAAAATTGTATGGCCTAAATTTAATTCCTCTGGCATGATTTTTTTAATGATGGAATGTAATATTACACATATTAATGTCTTTGCAAGATGAACTACTTCAAGGAATAACTGTCTCTACAAGGAAATTAAATGAAAATGTTTGTGGAAGCTCTTTACCTTGATTTCTGCAGCCATTTTGTCAATAGCAAATCCATCAACTGTGAGCTGCAGACACACAACAGGAAACACATGAGCAGGACACAAATAACAAAATTCACTCACCATCTGTGCAAAGTCTGGAAACATTTATTGTATTAGTGCACCCTGAAAAGTGCATTTTTGTGCATTTTTTTCTGCACTTACTGTTATGTACAACAGTGAATTCCTCCTATGGTGCTGGTCTGTATATGTAACCTGATTTATGTCACTGTTCGTTATAGAGACACTGATTTGCAATTGTTTGTAAACAGACACCAACGGAGAACTTCAAAATTCTGTGGGAGTGGTTTACCTTGATGAGCCGTGATATGAGGAAGCCACCCTGGTAGCGGTTGTAAAGCTCCTCCCAGTTGTCTTTGACAAATTTCCAAGCAGCTTTCCGGCCATGTTTACTGCTTCCTGCCACACCCCCGATTGCTGCCACTGTGTCCTGAGGACGAACCTCTTCCTGTTGGGCACAGACGGAGGTGAGACGTGAGACAGGTGACTTGAACTGAACAACATTACCATTAGTAATCTTTAAAAGACTTAAATCACTGAATAGCCATATTGCAACAAAAAGAACATCTACATTCTACCATGAATAATGATTATTTAAAAGTGCAAATTCCGGTTATTACATTTTGCTCAAGTAGAAGGTCTGAGCCAAAGTCCCACATGTCTACATTTTTTAAAATTAAATAATTGTTTAAGTTTTAACTTCAAATGCAAGAACTGAAACATATTCAATCTCTTATCTTAAATAAAACTTGTCCCATGCAGTCAAATAACTTTAAGGCTTTTATTTCAAATCAAACAAAAGGGAAACTTCTTGATGAATTTAGTGCTTAAAGAATACATCATTGTGGCGGACGTTAGTGTCACATTTGACCCTCCCATGGTTCCTACTGCGAACCCGTGGTTCCCTAGGAACTATATAGTTCTAAGAACTATAAGTTCCTAGAACTAAGTTCTAACAACTACTCTGTGGGAAAGCGCCTAATTTGTTTGGAGAGTGACAAAGATCCTGCACCAAATTAAGGGAAATTATATTTCTTACCAGTGGTTAATGGTGTGGCACTGGACCATTTGTCTACAGAATGTGTTATAATGAGTGGTCAGTGCCAGTTATTCAATAACTGTGGAGAATGAGTTTTTAATGGTTCAACTTTTGGACAGTTGAGAAAGAAATTTCACAGATTGCCAAGACTTCATACCAAAGCTGTGATGAACATCGGCCATTCTCAGTTATCTAAGCACCGTTTATTCAATGGAGGGAACTGCAGCAGAGTTTGAAGTGATCACTCTGTCAACTTAGAAGCCAGTTGCATAGCTTTGCACAGTAAAGATGAAATTGTTCAACACAGTAGTTCAGTTTGCATGCATTTTGGGTTGCTGGGAATTATGTAGGTGTGGTTTAAGGGGCCGCGAACAAATTCTAGGGGTTTGTTATTTAGCACAGAGAATTTGCACTGTATTTTAGTTGTTGCATGTGGCGCTGTGACCATCAACAATATTATGTTTCCAAGCGGTGGCCCCGACTACCAGCACTAGTTTACCATATTAACTCTAGCAGCAGCACCCGCTGTAAATTTCCATGGCTGGTTCCAAACTGCTCCATGGAAATTACACTAATATTTTGCCATTGATCACAACCATCTCCTGGTCCAGATCAGAGTCTGCAAATCTGTGACGCCCGAATTAAACTATCAACTACTCTGCCGATTAGTCTCTTCATGAATACATTTACAGCTGCATCCATTCATTGATAACATAGTTTGAAAACACTGCCTGAAGGTTCACAGAATACAGATTCTTAAATTATATTTGCGTTTCTCTTTTTCTTCTCAGTAACAAAGTAAAATAAGTCCTTGCAGTTAAATTGTCAATTTGTATTGAATCAAACTGGACCAAATCGATTTGAATCATACCGAATCAAACCAAATCTTCTAAAATTTTTAGGAATCACCCTGAATTGAAGTCTGTGAATTGAGATTTGAATCAGATCATTGTGTGAGTGAAAGGTTCACATCCCTAGTATTTACATAGGACATTATATACATGTATAAATTGCATACTATGGATGAGGAAAAGCTACAAGCCCAGTCAAAATTGCTCAGATCAACTTTACAGCATGAAAAACCTGGGCATCATTTGTTTCATTAGCACATGACTATAGGCATGCAGGAAAACAGCCAAACTTTACACATGGAGTAATTGTGGTCATACGAACCGAAATAGCGAAGTTGAGGACTTTCTGGATGAGATCAGGAGCAGAGATGGCACCCAGCACTCTTTCTATACGGTTCTTCTCCTCTTGCATGTCTGCCTGTTTGTGAAGCTAATGGGAGAGAGACGCAGGCACACAATGTAACAAAGAAAGAATAGAAACAAAGTTAAGAGGAAAAATCACCACACAAACATGAGATTTAATAGTTACTTTGTACAAAACATTTCTTAACTTAACAGAACAAACAGATGCTGCAGTCTTACCTTTAGCATTGTGTCCAATGTGGTACTGTCTCCATGTTTCAACACTGTTAAATAAACCTATAAAGAAAGTCAAGATAATTCATTACCCTTACAGAAAACAATAGCTTACATTTCTGTGACCCTGTGTTCGTCAAACCTACTGTACAGTATTGGCGCTGTTGTAGACAACAGACACCAATTTTAGGTTTAGTTTTGAATTTGCCCCAATATTATGTGCATTTGGTGTTCATATTTAGGCCTTCGCCGCAGGTCACGTCAGCGCAAGGCCTATTGAGTCCGCTGTGATCATCACTCGCACCACTCACACACATTCACGGTAGCGAGTCGTGTCTGACCATGTGGACGTCACACACACTGTATATTTGCTCCTGCTCAGAAAAAATGGGAGTCTCTGGGCCACAGCCACTCAGGGTCACTGACATGAGAGTAAGTGTTTCACATGTGACACCAGACTCCATAGTGACGTGAGGGAGATCGAAAGATTTCATATGAGGCAGAGTCCGGGGGGGTCAGAAAAACGCTATATTGTTCCTGCTCGTTTCTTTATTTTTCTTCCTTTCTTTCTTATTTATCTATTCTTTCTTATTCATTTTTCTGACGTCAGCCCTTTGAGCTCAAATTTGACTCCCTGAACATGCACAAAAACTCACAAAATTTTGCACACACTTCAGAAGTGTGAAAAATTGCAAGTATATATGGTTTCGTAAAAGTCTGTAAAGGAATGTGTCTACAGCGTCCCCTAGAAAAGTGAAAATAGTTTGTATGAGGCCAGATCACACCCTAGGTAGTGAAGTTAGAGCTATGAAAATTGGTACACGTGTTCATCATATGATAATGAACAAAAAACCTTATGATACCGTACATTAAGTATCCATGTAGTTAATTTTAATTAAAACAAACTAAAACACATCTTGATGGGTCAAGTGTGTTAGGTTTTCTGCATCTGATGGGTCAGAACACCAAAATCAAAGCTAATTAGTATATATTATGTTCTCACTGTGCCCCAATCAATATGTAAATAATACATTTAATCAGTACTGTATATATTGCTTGAAACTATATTAATAAAAATATAGATGCAACTGGTCATTACACCATTACATTACAACTCCGCCTCTGCTCCCTATGACAACTTACTGGGCTCCTGAGATCTGCAGGCAGAATCTGCTTTCCCTCCACATGGTCCTTGAATCTCCGTCTGGCCTCTTCCAATGTTGGTTTGTGTCCTGCCTTCCCCAGCTTCCCTAACACCAAACTTCGCAACAAAGCGTCCAGGTGACCTGTCAAAAACAGAACATCATACTCTGGTCACTGTATGTGTCTTTTTACACTGAGATGAGTTTGTAAACAGGCAGAGAAAGCCAGATAGAAGCCAGTCAGGTGGTTCAAGTAGCTTTCAAAATATAAGACTGGTAGTCAACTATTCAAATATTTTAATACCTTGAATGAAAGCACCTTTTAAATAATTTACAGTAATTAATAATTACATATTTCTTGATTTCACAATAGTTCATCTACACCGACAAACTTGATTTTAATGATCATTTTTATCCCACTTCAGTTTCTTTTCACCTTCCCCTGGTTTGCTGTCCCATCCTAGCTCAAGGCCGATGGGGGTGAACAGGTCCCGGATGAACTCCTGAATCTCCTCATGGAAGTCGGTGTGGGACAGTAGCGAGGACAGCACCCCGAGGTTACAACTCAGGTCGCTCCACACTGTGTAGTTTGGCTCATTGACAAATGCTTCCATCAGTTTGAGCACTTCGACTGTGCTAATCATCCCTGCACGAGACTGAAGTCACAAACACACACACAAAAATCAGTTTTCACAAAGCACAAGAATGACTTTATATTTATATGCTCAACTGCACATCACATTGACCAGTTATGGCCAGCAGGAGGCTCTACCGAGTCAAAAGATGGTGAATGTTTAATGATTGTACTTTTATAAAAACCTAAAATATATCAAGTGTCTTGTCCAATGACACAAGAGCAAATGATTGAGACAGATTAAAATGGCCAAGCCTCTCGTGATTATACAACCTACTCTACCTCCTGAACCACTTGAGGATTTATGGAAATGTAAAAGAATATCAGTGGATATCAACCAATCAGAATCAGCCATATTGATATAGACAGTGGTATTGGGTTACACTCAGCCTTTCAGTGAAAAACAAACAAAACTTAAACTTTCAACTTCCCTGTCCAGTCTTCCTGTCCGTCTTTACACTGTTCGTGAATTAACTCCATTTCCACGAGAAAGAAAATTCAATGTCCTATCGAAACCATTGCAGCTCATTTTATTTTCTGTAGTGGGTAAAACCATGTGTCCAGGAGTCTCACCAGGGAGAAGAGGTCGTTCTGCAGGCCGAGTCGATCTACAGGCTGCAGGCTCAGGTCTCTGATGCCTGGGAGCAGACTCTCCAGCATAGATGAGCTGTACTGGATACGATAGAAGCCCACAGTACCAGGGTTGATCTGCAAACAGTAAAGCAGCAGACACACAACCAGGTCAGTCCGTGGGACATGTAGGGTTTCCATTTTTAGATCTCAGTCTCCTAACCAATAGAGGTTAATGTGAATACAAATGCATCACACCAAGGAAGAAATCTAAAGGCACTTGTTATTATCAGTCTTGGCCTTTCAAGGTTTAAGAGATTAAAAGCACTGTTAATTCATACAAATCTGTTGCATACATTGTCAATTTTCAGTTTTGTTGACACCATTTTCCTTCTGTGAAATAAACAACTGCACTAATTCATATGAAACACCGGCAAAGTATCAAACAAGTCCATTCATGTTTGAAGAGATCTGTCAAGTCACATTTACACTTTTATAATGAAGCTCAAAATAAATAAAAAAAACGAGTTTTCCATAAAGACAGTAGTGCTGTCACAATGACATTATCAACTTCATTCAGTTATTTAAAAACAGCAGCATGCCACATGACAAAAAGGTCATACTTTACCCACAATTACACAATCAAACTTCAGGTCTGACAGGTGTTTATATATCACTATTTATCATCACTTCCCTGCTTTTTGAGGGGCCTCACTTATTTATATCCGACATTAACAGGAATTTCTCTATGAAGTCCTATATATATATATATATATATAGAGAGAGAGAGAGAGAGAAAGAAAAAGAAAGAGAGAGAGAAAAAAAGAGAGAAAGAGAGAGAAAGAGAGAGAGAGAGAAAGAAAGAGTAAGAAAGATAAAGAAAGATAAAGAGAAAGAAAGAAAGAGAGAGAAAGAGAGAAAGAAAGAGAAGGAAAGAGAGAGAGAGAAAAAGAGAGAAAGAGAGAGAGGGAGAGAGAGAGAGAATGGCAGCGATCCAATTCAGAAGATTCTCTCAATGCCTGGAAAAATAGCTTAATAAAGTATAAGCAAGCTTTGCGTACAGCCAAAACTAGATATTACTCATCCATAATAGAAGAAAACAAAAATAACCCTACATTCCTGTTCGGTACTGAAGCCAGACTGACAAACAGCCACACCTCCGTGGAACCAGTTATTCCATCCACGCTCCATTCTGATGATTTCCTGCCCTAGGAGGAATGGCCACTCCCATGGCCCTGTCTGTCCATGGGAGTGGGTCTCTCGTTCAGTGTGGTTCTCCTCAAGATTTCTTCTTTTTCCCACTGGGTTATGAAGTTTTTTCTTGCCGAGAAGGAGGGACTAAGGACAGGGGATGCTTGGGACTTTTCATGCCTCTCTGTAGTTGATTGTGTTTTTGTAAAGCCCTGTGAGACGACTTTGTTGTGATTTAGGGCTTTATAAATAAAATTGAATTGAATATATAATTACACTACAGTAGTTGAATGAAACCGAAGAGGAAGAGACAACTGCAATGCCAACTACTGCATACCCTGATTGTAAAGACGTAACCCCACCCCGCTTGCACACAGTTTACCTGATTTGCTCTTTCACTTATCACTGCAAAAATAAATTTTTGGTGACTGTGACCTTTGACCTGCACTCACTAAAATTTAATGGGATCTATTCTGGACACCCTTGCACCTTTCTTGAAAATTTCATGGAACTTGGTCTCGTAGTTTTTGTGTAAAGTTGCTTACAAACACAAAGAGACCAATAAACTGACTTAAAAACTTGGGTTGTCAAAAAAAATCGATTTTAGATACTAAATCGATATTGACCCTTGGTATCTAATTAGATACTAAGTTGCTGGAAAATCGATTTTTGTTTTTATGGTGCGTCGCCGCTTTTTTGTAGCGGGTAATGTTAAGAATTCTAAACGGGCATCAACGCGGTCAGCTCTGGCACAGCCGTAATGCCGGCTTGTAAGTTAAAGTCTCTTTTTTTCTCCAGCTGCCTCTGACAGCACACGGGATGACGCCAGTGCGACCACAGACCTATACACTATTTCTATAGGTCTGTGATTGCGACCATCCGATGCAACTTTGCTTTTAAAGGCCTCGATATAGTCGAACGTTTATGCGCGCGGGCGGCAGCCAGGCGGTAGCGCATTGTATCACGTTACCACCACGGAGGCCACCGTGAGCATGTCAACCTATAATTTTTGACGTGCGCGCTCCTAGTCCCACAAGGGGTCCGCGGTGGTCTCCGCGGTGGTCACATGATGCAATACGTTGCCGCCCGCGCACATAATCGCTCGACCATAAAGAGGCTTGCAGTTAGCACTGCAGAAGGGCTTGAGCAAAAAGATAGGCCTACCTTAACTTGCCAAGAGATAGGCATGCATTTATTCTGCACCCGCACTCACTACCGAGTATCGAGTATTATCCTTAGTATCGGTATCGAGTTGGAAATTTTAGTATCGTGACAACCCTATCAAAAACAATACCCCTTTCCCTTTGGGGGGGCGGGTTAACAATGGCCCCCAGTCCTGTCACAGTAAGAAGAGTGATAAAGCCTTCTCATTTCAAACACCCACCAATGGTGTCCCAATGACCCATGGGGGGGCAAAACCCCTCCCATTGAGACACACTAACTTGGGTCAATACTCAGATGACTAGAAAGGCTTGTAAAAGAGTAATCTCTTAGTTTAATGGATGAGGGCTGTACAAAGTCCAGCCTGAAAACTTTATTTGATCTTTAACTGACTCTTAAGTCAATATCATTTTCATGTCATATTCACAATAATAGGTTTACACAGCTACTTGTGAAGACAAGCACGATGTAAATGATCACATCATCACTGCTTTTAGATAAAATGCTCCTCTACTACACTATACTCTTCCTGTTCAATTTCAACAAGCAACAGGAAGGTTATAATAAAGAGTTACTGGGATTTAGTGGTAGACCTTCAGCACTTAGACACTTATTTGACAATTGATTACTTACTCAAGTCATCTTTCAAATAAATCTGATGGAATTCACCTTTCTTACAATTGAGGATTAGATGATATTCTATCATTTCAATTACATTAGGCTTTATTAATCCCACAATGGGTAAATTCAATGAGCAATGAAGCAATAGAATACAAGAAGTGTATATGCATAAAAATAGATATTCACTGATTAAAAAAATAGAACTGGCATTTTTAAAAAATCATTTCACAGAACAGACAGGACACATCAATTAATAAAAATAGGACTAATATCCCTGCATCTCACTGAAATATTGTATTAATAATTAGCACCAAGTTGTATTTGTGAGGTCAGGGTTAGTACTTGCACTTCAGGATAGTTCAACAAATTAAATCCAAGTCCATATATGCCTTCCTATCAGTGCTCAATAGTAACTACATGGATATGTGTAACCATTTCGAGGTTATAAACCACCATCTCTTTTTCAGGTTCCATTTATTTTTCCTCCTCCTCTCAGTAGAATGCAGAAGAGAGGGGCGGAGTTAGCTGTGGCTTATTTGCATGAAAGCATGAGGCACGAAAGCAGAGTGTTTTGAAAAGGGTCGTTTCTCCAGGTTGAAGAGGTTGCTGTATCTCTTCATCAATGTGATATTTTGACCAAAGCATGTCACAGCCAGGTCACTGACATATCAGGGAACTGTGTTCACTTGTGGAAAATAAGCATGATATGTCCCTTTTAAGTAATAAGAGCTGGGTCAGATGACACAGGATGAAAAGAAAACCTATGAAGCAATGGTGGACATGTGTCTGAGCATGTTTGTACAAGCTCAGTCGAAGCTGACCAGGAAGTAAAAACCAACAGTCAATTTGCTCCTCCGCCTTGAACTGTATATCCATTCTAATTCAACAGTTGCTGCTAGGGTTCTTAGTGTTCTGAATTATGTTATAGTATCATGGCTTTACCTTGATCCACTGATCTGTGTTGATGCCGCTCAGGGTGATGATGGTCTCGGGTCTGTCCAGCAGAACCTTGAGCTTGGTGCACTTGGGGTCCTCACTGGTACAAATACTGATGGGAACCATCCAGTTGGGACACTCCTCACCTGCAAAAGATGAAGCAAGAGAGTTAGTCAGAAGAAATCAACCTCCAGTTGCTGGACAACACTTTTTTACCCTCTCCATTAGTTTGTAATAGAAAAAAAAAAAAACAATCACAGGATAATCCATGTGTCTATTAGTTAAAAAAAAAAAATTAAATCAATAGCAGGCTGCATAAGATTAAGGTATCAATCATCGTCCACACACAAAGCAAAACACTTTGTTTTGACCATTACATTTTAAAATAATTTTCAGACTCTTATAAAATGTATAATTCTTTCAGGTGTATATTAATTTGATTATAGCAATTCATCCCCGTTTTCATTTTCATTCCAAGTCCACATAATGTAAAACCTTTTTTTTGATAAAGTACTGAGCTCTACTTATTTATTATAGTCATTTATACAGTTTCCTATCATCATCAGTCACTCACCATTATGTGGACCACTGGCACAAAACTTCTTCTGAGAAAGCTTGACGATACGGTCATCACCTTGCTGTAAACAAAAAGTCAAATGTAGATTCTCTATAATTCTACATAGTAGATTAGAATTACTAAGTCTGTTGACAATTTACTTTGCAGATGATTAATAGTAGGTCTTTAACACAGGCATAAACAAAATATCTGACAGCGAGTAAAAGCCTCAGTCTGGTAGCTTATTTGACAGATCACATCCAGTGAAGCTTACCTGTTCCTGATCCACTACGATAATGGGGAAGCCCATCTGCTTGGTCCATGATCCCATCACTGCAGCAATGGGTTTCCCACTGGCCTGTTCCAGACAGTCCCACAGGTCCTCTGTGAGAAACAGCAGTGGAGCATGAGCAATATTCAAAAAAAAAAAAAAAAAAATTAATACACAGCTGCTTTACAAAAAACAAAACAAAATACTTTACCCGTCGATGCGTTTTTATGCTGGAACTTCAAAAGATAGGCGTTCATTCCTTTCCTGAAGTCCTACAAAATGTGATGTTTCATCTTCATGAATATGTAATTAAAAAGTTAAAATGGTATCACTGATATATGGACAGTTTCGTACCTCGTCTCCTATGTAGTTGTGCAACATGCGGATCACAGATGCTCCTTTGCTGTAGGAGATAGCGTCAAAGATTTCATCCACTTCTGATGGATGGCCCACATTCACCTGTATGACATATGCACCAGAGTAGTGTCACAGCAAACCCATGTGTAACAAACAACACGGCATGCATTATAAATACAGCACCAGAAGTACGAGGACAGTTGAAAAACAATGTGACCCTAAATGTGATCTTCAAATGTAACAAAAGAAGTCCACAAGTACATTTGTCAACAGTATTTCTACTTTGACAGCTATCCATTAGTCTATACTTTTACATCAGAGGTGAACCAAATATAATCAGGCCTGATTTCTCACTGTGATCACGTGAACCCACAGCTGCAGGGAGCAGGACTGTTTTTACACGTTCTCACATGATGTGACAGTGACAGTTGGCAGTGGCAATGTACGTTCTAACCTGGAGAAAACCTTTTTGGATAAAGAGAAGGAAGCAATGTAATCATCCTGAGATGAAAGGGAAAAAAAAAAACTGTGATTGAAAAGGGTTTGACTTTTAGCATGACTTGATTTTGGAAAAAGGAAACAAGTTGAGCATTTCCTCACCAGTTAATAAATAAAAATAAAAAAATTAATAAAAATGATTTCTTTATGGATATAGCTTAGTGTAGGGATACACTACAATGTTGAAACAGCACAATATATTTACCAACCACTGGAACTAAAATGGAAACATTTCATATCATGCAGGAGTATTCATAATTCCCTTGAATTACACTTTAGAGCTAAACCAGGGAGTACAGCTACACAAAGTGCAAAGAGTGACTCAACAAAGAGGTCCACATACTACTAGATATAGAATGTGGCTCTAAATAAACATTTAAGTTTGATAAAGGGAATCTTTGCTGACCTCTATGGGATGGCTGCTGTCCAGTGCATCAAGGTCCAGAGCACGGGTGTAGTCGGCTGAGACAAACTGGGTCCAGATGTCATATTCTGGAAAGCAGTGGTCCACACACAGATACTCGATCCAGGAGGCAAAGCCCTCATTAAGCCACAGATGGGTCCACCATTCCTGTAAAACACACAGACCCCCATTAAGGGTGCATTATTGAGTGACTTTTGGAAGCAACTATGGTACTTCCGAGTTAGAGAGACAGAGAATATTTGGAGATTCTTGCTTTATGAAATGTTTTCACCTCGTCCCATTGTTATTCATGGGCTAGGTTTGTAATTCATTTACGATGTTCATTTTCACAATCTTTTTTTTTATTTATTTTTTTTAATAAAAGCCTTTCCAGATAAGCTAGACATAAAAATGTTCAACATAAATGCACAACTTAATTCTAACTTCAATCTACAGAGTGTCACCTGCTACGAGTACAATGAAAGAGAAGCAATAGTTTAGATTGACTGAAAAAATGAGTTGTTCCAAAGCTCCATAAACTTAAGAGCGTCAGATTTAATGAGTATTCTGTGAACATTAATCATTACATCAGATTCTCTTCAATTGATACATTTGAAAATTATAACGTTTTATTTAGTTTCTGTATATGCGGCTGTCTGCATGCATTTTCTATTAAAAGGGACGATTATGAGTGGTTACCATGGTGACCAGGTTTCCAAACCACTGGTGGGCGAGTTCGTGTCCTACCACCAGTGCCACCCACTGCCTGGAAGATGCACAAGAGTTCTTGGGGTCGATCAGCAGCGCTGTCTCCCTGAAAAGTAGCAGAAGGTTGAGGTCAACACAAAGACAGTTGAAGACAGACACTTCAGAAATCACATGAGCTGCTGTGATGTTTATTAAGAAACCCTGTGTGCAGATGGCAGAAGTGTACAGCATGCTGCTGTATGCTAATCACATGCCAAGTGAAAACCTAACAGGTGGCGGTGCATCAACAAACCACAGACCAATTAAAAAGTCATCAGTGCTGCCAACCAAAGGGAACATCTGCAGGGTGCATTTTCCAAAAAGAATGGAAAATTGTCACTTTCTCAACAAAACCTGAGCTCTAGATCTGCAGCCAGGTCCTGTGACAAGCAATATTCCTTCCTCGTTATTCATAATTTCATCTAGAAAATATCTAATTAAATCATTTAGAAAAGAAGCGAAAACTGCCAACAAGGGAACATTTTCAACAACAGTCCAAACATTCTAGTACTACAAAGGTCAAATAGTATCACAGTGGACAACTGCATATTTTATAGTTTAATTATTGGTTTCAATCTGTATTTTAAGTTTCCACTTTGAATGGATTTGTTTGGTATAAAAAATATAATACTTCAAATACTACCATGAGAAAGAACATACAGTTCACCCAATAATTAATATGCCAGTAATACAACATCAGGCCCAGTTTACAGTTACATACAGTCGATTGTGAAAGACTGTGTATAGTAGAGTGACATGAACATTACATTTTTTTTATTCAGTTGAAATTTCTGTGATTGTAGGATGTTTTTAATATAAGTCAGAACTAAAACTCACCTGTAAGTAACAAGGCCCCAGTTTTCCATGGCACCTAAACAAGAAAGCATGAGTTTAGCTTTTATTGAATTAATTTATTTAGAAAGTGTTTAAAGGGTTTGAAGAGTGTGGAAAATGACTAACCAGCAGCAAAATCAGCAATAGCTATGAGATCAATTTTAGGCAATGGATAAGGAACACTGAAGTAGTCTTTGTAGAAAGGTAAGGTCTTGGTTGCAACCTGCAAAAATAGGATGTCAATATGTGATGTGTAAATAAAGGGGACTATTCACTGCATTGTGCATTGTTCTCTTCTTAACCACATGAAAATATTTAGTTCATGTGCTGCAGATGTTTACTCACCTCCAGTGCAAATTTCCCTTGTTCTGCCTTCCCAACAGGTGTGTAGACACGTACAGTTACACCATCTGATGATTGGCCCTCCACAAAGTCATATTCACCAATGACAAAAGCTACAAGGTAAGTGGACATGATGGGTGTGGTGGCAAACTTTATTTCCACAAGGTTTTCATCATCTGGATATGGCTTTCGATCGATGACATTCTGGGAAAGAGGAGATTCAATGAAAGGGGTCGATATTAATACATCAGAATGAAACAGATTACCAATTAACATGTGAATGTCTTTGACACGAAATAAAATAAAGCCCAAAACTCAGTTGACAGCTGCCGGAGGATAAATTATTTAATATACACCAAATGTGGTGTTCGGTACAAGGAACAGATCCCAGTTGATTTTGCCTTTATAAAAGCCAACCAGATATAGGGCTGAAATGTTAAACCTGAGGAGCAAGTACTTACCAAGAAAAACACTGATGAGCATTAGTTTTTATTTATTTCCACTGACTTCAGATAATACTCCTAAATGATGATTATCTAGAAATGAACTCCGGTTTGAAGAGGGCAAGCCTTCATGCACTAACACTAACCAGCTAAAAGAACTCATCACCTGGATGAGTTCTTGATGAGGATGTAAGCAAATAGGTAAATTCCTCCCATTAGATAATTACAGCATGAGTTATTACACAAGTTTCAGTAGGCAACCCTAACTGATGGTGTGAGCAGCTTGTGATTTCTTAAAACAATCATATCTGAAGACACATTCTGTGGTTCTGGAAAAGATGTTAAACCTGTTTCAGAAAGGCATGCGTTGAGCCAAGAAAACATCTAATGAGGCAGATGAAACTAGTAAAATTGACCTGAGCACTGTTATTAAAAACTGAAAGGATTGTAAAGACCCATCTTTGAGGAAGAAATGTGATCAGCAAAGTATCTTAAATGAACATGACGTGCGATTATTTCAATGTCAAACTAATAAAAAAAAAAAACTTAATGACACCAGTGGAACTCATGGCTGTGCGATAGTGAAAATAAGAGCATTTGCACGCACACAGTGTGAAGGCAGCTGAAAGGATTGGGACTAAACAGCTCTGTCGCCTTAAAAACAACACTTATCAGTGAGGATAAATACAAGATAAAAGATTTAAATTTGTTAGGCACCATCTTTAATGGAAGACTGACCCTATTTCAGAGTGCTGGGTACATCTTACTAAGAAGACATGTAGATGAAGCAATAACCCACCATGCCAAGTGCCTGTGGGGGCAGAGTTATGACCTGGGGTTGGTGCAGTTGGTCAGGTGTGGGTTCAACAACATTATGTGAAAAAACTGAATAGAGTTGCATTGATCTGTGATATTATATCAGCTCTGATATCAACCATTTCAGCTGGATCAACCATATGGCCATACAAACGTTTCCCCACCTTCAGAAACTTTAATTCCTGTGTTATGAGTAATGCTCATAATGCTCAGATGAACAATGAAATCCACATTTTCTTACAGTACATTATAACAACAGCTTCAAAAATGACACTGCAGAGCATGAACACTCTAGCAGATGGTATATGCGCTAGCTTAAATCATTTTCAAGAATACATATTTGACATCTTGAACAACCATTGGATTTTTGTCATTATGAAAAGGGAAATGATTGACACAAATCATACTTTAAACATTTGCTACACTTCATTAAAAAACAATCATCTTTTAAAATGCATTATAAGCTACAAAAGCAGTGTGCAGACACCACCTAGATGCCTAATTTTTCTTTAATGCATACATAACACCATTGTCAGAGGTGCATGTCAACCAACAAAACAGGAAATGTATCATTTGTACTTTTAAGCTAAATTATCCATTACCATCTCCATAGTTATTGTTCATAATAATGTGAACTCATAAAAGGACAGCCTTGGTGTCCTGAGAATGATCCAAGAGCACACCAAAAAGTATGAAAACACAGAATCTCTGAGTGACAAAATAGCACTAAACTTGCCCTTATCACTGCACAGATAAATCACATTCACCAAGGGGATGCTAATCAAGTTCACTTATGGCAGATATGTTTTTTGATGCAATTATCTCCAAGTACCTTGAAGATCGAGACATTTGACAAACCATCAATGTTGCTTCTGCTCACAGTGATCAAGCCCACAGTACATGTACAGTAGTTATATTTCACATGCAGCTATGGATAACATTTGCTAGGGGTAGTGTTGTGACTCTCTGCCCTCTGTTATGTAAGCTGCACTAGAAAGAAGAGGAAACACACACACACAAACTCAAAGTTGGCAGCAGAGTGTGACTCAGGCTGTCTGGCTCTGCCATTTCTCAGAGGGAGGAGTGAAGATATGACACATACCATATTTGACAAGGCTACTCGATCCTTGGGAACTATCAGAATGATGTCAAAGGTGGCTTTGATAGCTGGCTCATCCCAACAGGGGAAAGCTCTGCGAGCATCCGTGGCCTAGAGAGGGACAGAAAGACAAAAGGACACAAAATGAGGCCCCGTGTATTACATCCACAGGTGTCCGGCCTATGGTCAGAACCTGCTGTGGCGGCCTACAGCTCACATAAAACCATTAAAAAGCATCTGTGATGTGCCTCAACCAGTTGTGAACAGATTTCACTGGGTGTGTGGTTTAATCTGTGAGAAGTACAATTCTGTAAAGCAACACATTTTCACTGAACCACACACATGGACATAAGCGTACTGAGTTTGTATCTCAGTCATAAAAGCTGAGGAAAAAAAATAACACAGCATACTTCTGTGAAAATTAAGAAATAACAAACCCAGCCCTGCTTAGATGAGTCAAAGAACAGCATTTCAAAATTGTCAAAACTTGTCCTGCAGATTCAGTCTCATTTTCAAAACTTTACACCCCCGCTTGGCAGATTTGGGCAAACCTAAAGATTTTTTACAGCCTGATCCAAGAAAATAAATCTCCTCTCCAAACTGACACAAAGTAACTATGAAGTAAGAGCAGGTGGCGTTAGTTTCATCTTTGCTAGGTAAAGCTATGCAACTGGCTTCTAAGTTGACAGAGTGACTGCTTCAAAGTTTTCCCTATTGAATAAACAGTGCTGAGATAACAACTGAGAATGGCCCATGTTCTTCACAGCTTTGGTATGAAGTCTTGGCTCCCCATGAAATTTCTTTCCTAACTGTCCAAAACTTTTACCATTAAAAACTCATTCTCCACATTTATTGAACTGTAATCAGTGGCACTGACCACTCATTAGAACACATTCTGTAGACAAATGGTCCAGTTCCACACCACTAACCACTGGTAAGCGATTAACTTCCCTTAATTTGGTGCAGGTTTTTTGTCACTTTCCAAACAAATTTATTTTTTCTTTCATTTAATCTGTGATTCAGGGCAATCAAAGTCTACACAAAAGTCTAAAAAAGGTCATTTACATTCATTTGCCAAATAACCATTTTTCCTTCACATTTTTAGAGCGTACTTGTGTAGTTATTGTTTATTCATTCCTACAAAGAGAAGGAGGGAACATTAAGTGTACAGAGTGATTGTTGCCAAAAAGGGGTAGTATTTTTCAAAAACGTCCCCAATTTTATTGTCATTCACAATCTCCAGTGACATCAGGCGATGTGTGGGAAAAGTGTTAAGCAGCTAATCTGAGCAACACTCAATATGTTTACATGCATTTAGAGAAATTATTGCCTTAGCAGCGTACAAAACACCTGTCTGCACTCGGCAGTTTGCAGAAATATTTTCAAGATTGCAGAAGTCAATGGAATAACTTGCAATTTTTCAGAATTAATTTAAAAAAAAAATTCAATCAGGCTTGGGATTCAGTAGTTTATAAATTCACAAACCAGCGACACACTAAAATCTGCACAGCACGTAGCTGCCAGTGTTTTCTAGCTGACAATACATGTCCATAGAAGGTCATACAGGGTCAAAGTTGAGCGACATTTACACAATTACCTCTGTCAAGGAGGTTATGTTTTTGCCGGCGTTGGTTTGTGTACAACATAACTCAAACTTCTGGATACATTTTGATACAATTTTCAGGGTATGGTGGTAATAGGGAGATCAAAAAATTACTAGAAAAATCTAGTAATTTTTTCTAGTGATCCAGACCCATGAAAGGACCTGACAAGTGCCTATCGTTTTATTTTTTAATTGTGGCGATAGCTTTATTTCTATGTTGTGTGAAAGGATGGTGTGTGGGTGTAAGAAGTTGTACAGGATGAATAGTTATCCTTCTGAATGTACGACTTTTAGTCCCCTGTAGTGTGAGAGAGGGGGTTGAAAGACCTGTTGGGGTATCAAGCAATAATAACTTTATTGCAGAGAAGGATCTGTGTAGACTTAAATTAGAAGTAAGTAAGGAGAATAAAGAATTATATTAATGCAATGGGTTACAAAGCTATATATGGTGTCAACATTGCTTCTTTTCCCATCTTTAGTTTGAGAAGGATGTAGAGTAGCGGCTTACTGTACTGTATTTCCAAATTGTAGAAGAAAATTTTGACAACTTGCAATATTGTAAAATTATGGGGGGAAAAAATATCTCAACCACTGCTTAATCTGACTAATATTGACGTTTTAAAAGATATATATATATATATATATATATATATATATATATATATATATATATATATATATATATATATATATATATATATATATATATATATACCTTAGTCAGACTGTAGTCAAAATTAACTTAAGGGTTTTTTTTAGTTTTGATTGAGTTTTTTTTTTGTTTTTAAATCAGACTATTTAGGCCAGATAATGCAGTTCTAAGTCAAAATTTTCCAGCATGTACAGTATATGCAAACCATGGTTAGTAGGACTATCGACTGGCCTGGACACTCCCCATTCTGGAAACGACCAGAGTAACGGCATGACAAAAGCACAGTAGCAGAAGAGGATGAGGAGCAACGAAAAAGATTTAGCTTTGTACTAATAGCTAATATTATTGCCACAAGCCTATCATGCAGCTTACATGTTACACCAGAGTGTACAGTGTTAACAAAATGTACACAGCTGCAGTATTGTTGTCATCTACACCCTTGCTTGGTGTTGTCCTGCTATTACTTCTGCTTCAAATCTGCCACATTTGTTTACTTATTTGTTCTTTATCCATGATGCCAATTTGACAAATGCCAACATGAAAGCATCATCATCAGCTAGTGTCACAGAGTAAAACGTACCTCACTTAAAAATTCGATTCTCTTGCTGTGCCTGGACACTTGGATTTCACAGAAACTCCAGTTAAATCCTTAGCTCAGTTATTGCCAATAGCTCGGCTTAGATATGCATGTAAAAATACGGAGGGGTGCTTCTGATGCTTTCCTGATGTGTTTTAATCAATCATTACTTACATATTCAGTTTAATAACTGTTATAATAGTAAAAGATATGAACCAGAATCAGCTTTGTCATTTGACATATCACAAGGACAAATGAAATGTATGCTTTGTCCCAGCCACTCCAGGACTGAGACAGGACACAGCCAGCTAGTGTCCAAAAGTCTGGACACATCTACAGTACAACCATTTGTTTTGAAATTAGGAGTACAGTAAGCACAGATAACCAAACACATATAAAAACAGTAGACGTTGGAAACAGTACATAATGAACCCATGATGGAACCTTTTTTGTTTAACAATAGGAACAGTCGGGTAAACAAAGATAAGAAAAGTACAGGAGTTATACATTTAATCTATGGGTTTCGGCTGGACTGTGCTTGCAGGGCGGTCGACAAAACTTATAGAATACATGTTTATTTCCTGTCCATGACACAGCTTCAATTTGAACCAAGGTGAGGTGTCCAGACAACACTGACCAAGTTTGAATTTCTTTTCCTACAAATAAACACACTGAAATATGAGATGTTGCATCATCTTTAGTCTAATTATGGAGGGGTAAAAACAAGTCACAAGACCATGCAAACTCCAAAACAAAATGTTGCAATACCAGAAATGACTGAATTAAGCAATGCCCACAACTTTTACAAAAGAAAACCAAAAGATTTCCACTCAGCCTTACCTCAAACTGTGTGACAGCCGCATAGCGGATCTCTCCAGAAGAAGTTGTATATTTACTTCTGTAGAATCCTTTCATTTTGTCATTCAGTTCCCCAACAAAGTCTATCTTCAGTGTACCAGAGCCTGAGGAAGTGTGTAGAGAGAGTTGCATTGTTAAACCAGTCATCTATTACTTCACAGCAGCAACAATAATGAAACTGCACCTTACCTTTCTGTAGAGCACTTGGAAATGACAGAGTGACTTTCTCATCTTCATTTTGATAGTTGAATCCTGTGGCATTAATTTCTAAAAATAACAAATAACTTATTAATTATAATAATAATAGAAAGAAATGAAATGAAAAGCAAAGCAAAATTGTATACAACCTGTTGCCAAAAGCATATATAGCATATATATCAACATAATTTTTTTTAAAAAAAATAAGAAATTCCCATTTATGGAGCTACACACTTTAATTTTTTGCTTTTGAAGTAACAAAAAGAACAAATTACAAGAGCTTGGTTCTCACCTTCTCCTCCTTGCGGTGAAAAAGAAGCTGTGATGATGTCGATGTCGGCGCAGTTCATCACAATCTGATTTGTGGCTTGCGTCACCTGTAAACATTGACATAAAACAGCATCGTTTATGCATTGTACAATGACTTCTTAAGCCAATCATTCTAAGAAAGATTAAGTTATAATGACTATACATCTCACATGATAAACAACTTAAAGTTTTGTTTGATTTAAAAGCATTGGTGTAGTGACTCAAACGGCTGTGAACAAACCTTCAGAAGCTGAAGTGGAAAATGGGGGGGGGGGGGGGGGGGGCTAATGTAGACAAAGAGCAAGAAAGAAAGTCATGAAAGCAAAGAAAAGAGGACAAGCTATGTGGCTTCTGAACTGTGCTGTGATGTGTGGGGACAGTATCTGACTGCCCAGCACAGTGGTACTTGGATGGCATGGAGATTTTTTTTTTTTGCAAAGGCAGCAATAGTGATGTTCACAGTTTGTGGCATTCCTGGTTGGAGGCTGATGCTGTTTGGGATCCCTGAAAGCTAACACAATGACTCAGAAGCACTAATTATCAAACATACCAAGCTACCATGTCGCCTGAATTTCTTAATGTGTATTGTACTGTATATACGCTTTCTACAAACATCAGGTTCACAGGTTACACTAAACCAATGTCTCACTTTAATAAAGAATCTTCACCTCTTGGTTAATTACTAACCTCAAACACTCAAATGAAGGAAGGATGTTTGAATATATTCAAACCATGTGCCTCATTTACAAAAGTCTCTTGCAGTTTCAACTTATACAACTTAGAAACTCCACTCTACTCTGTTCCTCCATCAAATGTGTGGAGATGGGTCCCCAGGCGCCGCCCACTGCTCCTTAGAAGGATGGGTCAAGTGCAGAGGACACATTTCATTGTACAATTGTAAGATGATAATAAAGTACAATCTTTATCTATCTTAACTGTAGCCACGTGAATGTAAATACACACACGGATAGCCTCAGCTTCCGTGTTTAATCTGCATGAGTTACTTGCTGTTTTTCTCGACTTTAAATTAAATAAATGTAACTAAAATATTTGCTATTTTGCGCTAAAAATAACTTGGGGAGGTTGCCCATTTATATATAAGAATTATAATAATTAAAACAAAAATAACTGAAAATTGGCAATGTTTCAGGTCTATACACTCTTCGTCAGGCCAAAATAAAAGAAAATAAACCGAAAAAATTAATAACTCAAAGTGTCTGACTGTAAAACTGTCGGGAAATTACTGTTTGAGGTTTTTGTAGAAAAATCGCTATTTAAAGCCGGTGTGAAAAGGACTTGCTCCGCTCCAGTCGGATGTTAGAGGCAGCGAATATGAATAATTTCCGTTTTTTTAGTTTCTGTTGACTTTTAATTTCTTTCTGTAAAGTGAAATAAAAAAAAGGAAATTGCAGCGTAATTCAAATGTTGGTTTTATGCTTCAACACGAAAGTCAAATACACCAGTTGTTTTTTGCTTTTTTAATTCCCATTCATAAACGGAAAATCCAAATACCAAAATATACAAAGACACCTGCCCCATATCTGTGAGGTCCGGAACCATGGTGGTTTTTATATTACATAATCATAGGTAGATTTTATAGACGTCTTAAAGTCAATAGTGAATAGAGTGATCATAGACAGTTTCCAACAATGTAACAGTTGTTTTATTGCACATGTTTACTTTTTAGAAAATGCAGCTCAGATGTTTTATGGCAAGAGGAGAGAGATAACACACTAAGGTTGAATTTTTTAATTTTACAGTATATCAATGAGTGCTCTAAGTGTTAAAGCCACTGCAAGTTAGAGTAAGTTACCTGTTAATTTCAAATGCATGGTATCATTTGGTGTGCTTTAGGTATGCCCAGTATTCTTACTTAGAGACTGACTCTTGTTATCAATTAAGTTGTCACTGTTTATATCTACCACTTACACAGTTTATCTAGAAAGGTCACCGTGGCCAACTTATGATGGAAATGTTTACATTAAATAATGTAGGTGGCTTTTCTTCCTGTTGTTATGTTATGATTTTGTTACACACTGGGACCTGCAGATGTCATTTTATACATCGGAGCAGCTGCAAAAATACCAGAGCTGTGGTATGAAAAAACTAGTCCAATTACTTAAACTGAACCATTAATGACTACATTGTCACTCTCACAGGCCAAGAAAGGCAGCCCAAAGTTACAACAGTTCTGTTTTAATGAAAAACTAGGTATTTTGCATACATTTCAATTGAAATTAAAAAAATGTTAGAATCCATTACTGTGTCCATGACCACAAAGTATGCCGAGCCTCTATCACCTGTATTCTAACCACTTGGCAGCACAAGTTAACAATGGTGAATGTATCCATTTTTTTAAATGGATTTCAGAACAAAAAAGTTAAATGAAAATGTCAAAATTGATGGAAATTTGGTATGAACATACCATCTTATTAGAAAAGTACAGCAGATGAATTAGTAAAAACTTACATATCTAGAGTTTTGAGAAATCTGTAATGATGGAATATAGTATAGTTTGTGCTTTACACAGAAGCACTGTATTGAAACTAACTCTTGGGCCTTTAGTTCATTTTGAAAAACAAACGTAATGTCTTAAGCCACATTAATTTCATAAGATCATATAAACTGTATTTTTTTTTATTCTCTAAAAACACATCACGTTGCCCATATACACATATAAATATAATAATAGATGTTGTTCTAGGTCCACCAAGTCGAAACTAAATATGTGACCTTCCATCAAACTCACCAAAAACTGCATAAATAGTACAAAATTAATAGGGCAAACTCACCCATTAATTATTTTGTATTTGATGGGTACTAGCATAAAAACTGGGATAAATAATAAGGTTATATATATATATATATATATATATATATATATATATATATATATATATATATATATATATATATATATATATATATATATATATATATATATCACATCTTATTAATTTTGACCGATATTATGATTGTTACGGGGACACAGTTTCGGATGTTTAATCGTTGAAAAAAACCGATAAGATAACTTTTATCCACAAGTGCATCTTTGTGGCTTAGATATTGGTCACACGGTACTTTGGATAACATTTCGGTTACATACGCAGTCCTACGAAACCTGTAACTTAGGCAAAGTGGAAAGTGAAACGTGAAGTGGGAGGGAGCGACACGATGTTGCCATGATTTAGCAAACATTAGTAAACGCTCGCTATATACTATGCAGATTTATGAAACTTCAGTTTACAACAACCGCATTGATTGATGACAAAGTATTTTACTGTTATAAGGAGCTCGCGTTGTTGTTACACAGCTGATTGAAATACAATAATAACATTACCGTGTTCGACTAGCAGCTAACGTCCACGGTGTAAGACAGTCGGCTAAGCTAACATGAGAGGGCAAGTGTGTAAGGCACTGTTTTGCTAGCTAGCTTGATTTAGCACCAGACTAGAAACGGAAGTACACAACAATTAATTTTTCATTCATGATCAATTTGCTTAGCAGTCTGCTGCGAGTGCATCAACACTGCTGTCAGAAACGGGTAACTGCCAGCTAATGCTTCCCATTACCCCAGTCTGTCAGTTAGCTGCTGAGCTAGCAGCTAACAATTAATAGTTATCGGTCGTACTAGGCAAGCGGACTGGCTAGCCGCTGGTAAATGTTAGCTGGTCGGATTACATAACAAGATCCCCAACATGCCCATACAAATCCATCCGTAAACCCAGCTTCAGCTCTGGTACAACATACCTCCACCACAGCTTCCAGCTTCCCTTCGAAAGTGAAGTCGATTAGGTCGGGCTTTAGACTCAAGCCGTAGTTGACGGGGTAAACGTCAGTTGGTAACCGTACGAAGGGCCTCCTTTCGGGCATGATTCTTGTGTTTTGGCTGGCTGCGCTAACGAACACGGTGCTGTGTGTGATGCTAGTTAGAGATCTAATTTTTATGAGCCAAATGGGCTTCGATAGTGAAGATGGACAGCAGGCAGTGACTCTATGTACGAATGACAGTGGAACCCTGCGGCCCAGGAACAGCAACATCAACTGAAACCCTCCCTGCACTGCCAGCAACACCTCTGGTCGTTCACTGCTAAACAACTGAACTTAAAAGACCGTACGCGCATACTCGACGTATTTACGTCTTACCACGACGCACTCAACGTGCGCATACAGTTTAAAACATACATTTTAAACTTTTTACACATGAGCTTTTTACAGAAGAGGATGAAGGCCATTGGGAAAAAAACATCAAAATTAAGGTCCACTATATATTATTTTATTACTCCGACATTAAGGTCAGAATTCTGAGGGGGAAAAAAAGACAGATTTCTGACTTTTAAAAAAATCTCAGAATAATAGTAAAAAATATTCAACCCTAATTTTTCCCCCAAGTGGCCCTAATCCTCTTTTCCATATATTTTGAAACCTGTTTCTGTTCTTATTTATCTATTGAACTATAGCAAAAGAATAGAATAGAATAGAATAGAATAGAATAGAATAGAATAGAATAGAATAGAATAGAATAGAATAGAATAGAAAAGAATAGAATAGAATAGTTTATTTATCCCACCCAGGGGAAATTTCACAGTTTCAGCAGCAGATAATAGGGGAAGGTGTTACAACCTGATGGCATTGCTGCCTATCGCACCTCCTCCAGGGCCCATGGGTCAGCTGCAGGGTCATCAGCCAGAAACCACCATTCACCAATGTTTTGCTCCTTTAATTCTGGTATGTCTCCTGGTGGCAGAGCAGTCACAGGAATGTGACCCCCTGCAGCTGATAGCTGTTATGCCCTGCGGGTGTTGTCTGGGGTTAGGTGTTCTTCCCCCAAGTTTTGTCCTTCCTCTGTAGCCAAAAGCTTATTTTTTCAGCCTCCTCTGCCAGGTCCTTTGTCACCTTCCTCAGCCTTCCTCCTGTGACTCCCACATCCCTCAGGAGGCGTGTGGTCAACAATCCCACAAAGCCTCTGCATCCAACCTCCACTGGTTAGATGGTCATCTTCTAGCCAGTTTCTCAGCAATCAGCAGCCAGTTCTGAGTATTTGGCCTTTTTTCACTCAGAGGCCTCAATCCCTTCCTCCATGGGTACAGTGAGCTCATTGAGCATCGCTGCTCTTTCCTTGACAGACTGCACAACTATGTCTAGCTAGAGAGATGTGGTGGTGATCTCTGAGGGGAACAGACGTTTCCTGTCCAGGTCGACCTTCATGCTCCACTCCTGGTCAGGGTTGACGGGCCTTGCCATTTTTTGCTGGATGGTTCTCTGCAAAGATGAAGAGTAGGTAGGTATAGATTACAGAGGAGGGTGTGTTAAATATTTACAATATAACAACGGTATATATATATATATATATATATATATATATATATATATATATAGTCCAGTCCAGTGTTCTGAGGCTGTACACCAAACGTGAAAGGAAGGGGGAAGGAAACGGCGAACCTCCAGGAATATATCAAGAAAATGGCCCCCAATGACCAACTGCTCAGTGAATGCCTCAAGCAACAAAAGCCCAGTAAAGTCGAGGAACCAGAGGGGCTATCATGGAAGGACAAACCCTTGTACGGCGTGCACCACCGGCAAATTGAGGAAATGGCTCATATGGAAAAGACATACCAGTGGCTGTAAAAGGCTGGACTAAAGGACAGCACAGAGGCAACACTCATGGCTGCACAAGAACAAGCCCTGAACACCAGAGCAATAGAGGCTGGAGTCTACCACATCAGACAGGACCCCAGGTGTAGGCTGTGTAGAGAAGCACACCTGAGACAGTCCAGCACATCACAGCAGGGTGTAGGATGCTGACAAGCAAGGCATACATGGAGAGGCATAACCAGGTAGCAGGCATACTGTCCAGGAACATCTGTAGAGAGTATGGACTGGAGGTCCCAGGGTCAAGATGGGAGACCCCCCCAAAGGTGACAGAGAACAAACAGGCCAAGATCCTGTGGACTTTCAGATCCAGACCGACAAGATGGTGATGGCCAATCAGCCTGACATAGTGGTGGTGGATAAACATGAGAAGACAGTGGTGGTGATAGATGTATCAGTCCCCAGTGATAGCAACATCAGAAAGAAAGAACATGAGAAGCTTGAGAAATACCAAGGGCTGAAAGAGGAGTTAGAGAAAATGTGGAGTGTGAAGGCAACAGTGGTACCAGTAGTGATCTGGGCAGTAGGGGCAGTGACCCCCTAGCTGGGAGAATGGCTCCGGCAGATACCAGGAACAACATCAGAGATCTCTGTACAAAAGAGCGCATTGCTAGGAGCAGCTAAGACCCTGCGCAGAACCCTCAGGCTCCCAGGCCTCTGGTAGAGGACCCAAGTCTGAAGAAGACACCGCCCAGGTGAAGCGGGAGGAACATTTTATATACACACACCACACACTATATATATATATATATATATATATATATATATATATATATATATATATATCAGTGCATGTAATATTAAGATAATATATCCAGTATTGATTAAGCTATAGCATATGTCTCTGCTTGACACACACAAACAGTGTTATAGAAGTAAATTTTGTGAAATGTCACCATTGACCTCCAGAGATCTCAAAAACTATTGGTTGTAGGTGATGACACCAACTATGAGAATTGTAGAAATCTTCATTCTGCATTGTTTGGTAATGTGATTTTAACCATTTAGTTAATTATGACCGTGATCTTTCACCTTTACTCAAATGGATCATTGCATCTGATGCGCAGTAGCTATATGTATATGTCCATGTAATTTCATGGTGATATCTCAAGTATTCATTTAGTTACAGCATGATATGTCTGTGGACACACACACACACACACACAACCAATGTTGGACAAGATTAAAAATACAAATAATATATCTATGACAACTGCTTTTTTGTTATTTGCTCGTCATCTGAACCCGCTTTATCCTCATTAGGGTCGCAGGGGTCACTTGTGGCCTAATCCAGCTACAATGAGCGAAGGCGGGGTACACTCTGTATGAGATACCTGATCTTTTAAAAAAAAAGGAAATGATCACAGACTTAAGACTATTGATTTACCTTTTATTTTAACATGTCTAATGCACTAAATATGTCCTTTATCTAAATATGTCCTTTTGCGTGATGTACAAAAAATGCACAAAAATATATATGAACTAATACAGAGATGGCTGGAGAAACTTTTATGTACATAGTTGCACTCTTGGTATAGATTTCTACATTTTTATTTCACGTGAAGTTACTACTGCATTTTTTCCGACTTACAGTTGGGATTGATGGGAATTTTCCTGGACATGCAGAGATAACTCAGCCTGCCTTCTCAGTGGATCACTGTCAATTAATTCTCTATACTTAATGGTTCTGTTTTTCCCACTCATCTTTCCCTCAAAAACTCACTGTTCCAAAAAGGTTACAATTCATCTTTGTTATGAAATCTCATTATTAGAGCTTTGAATTAAATATCGTTAGACAGTCTCTATCATAAACAGCAAATATTTATCATATATCCATAAAAAGAATGTCAAATGGTCAATAAACAACAAAAATAATTTAAATAAAACATAATTATATAATTCAACTATAACTTGACTATCTTTTACATTCCGTTGAACCTCCAACCCTTCAGTTACTGGTCGACCCGCTCTACTAACTGAGCCATGGCGGCCCCTAGATTGAACACAATGGTACTCATATTGGGGAAAACAAATGGGCTACATAATGAATGTCAAGTTAAGGAAGATATAGAACACATAGTTTTTCACTGTAGGAAACACCATGAGCACAGAACACAGTGGACTGAATGAGATAGAAACATACAGAGCATACTGAAGGAAGCGGGAATTGAGTTTACCCACTCCTGTACAGTAGGTGGCGATATACAATTAGACATTGTGAACAACCAGTAATTAGAAGAAGAAGAAGATAAAGGAGAAGAAAAAGTAGAAGAAGACGACGAAGAAGTAAGCGTCATAGACAGGATGGAATGTGTGTGATGACCGGAAGTGTTGTAGCAAGATGGCGATGTACATGAGGAGGACATTGGTGGCCGTTCAGCGGACAGCATGCTGTACTTTGAAGGTATTAAAACAGTTAATTATCTACTACTGTATTAAAGCATGTATCTATATGATATGGAGAAGACATCACCAACGTTACTTTGCATTTTATTGCCGGGTTTATCTTCATTTTCTTTGAGGCGGGGGAGCTAACGACTTTAGCATCACCACGGACAGAACAAATACATCTTAAATATTTAAAAAAAAAATAAGTGGAGATATACACTAATTTATATTACACCAAATAACACACAGCTATAGCTAGTAATATAAATATATAATATTAATATTTATATATATAATATAAAAAAACGACAGACGTATTTTCATAAGGTAATATCGATTTTTACTTGTAAAAATTTGCTGCATTTCTAACGTTCTTCAAACGTCTTCAAACATTTCATTTTAAGAATTTAAAAGTTTGGTGAAACTCATTAATTAAGTGAAGAAATACCAATGTCCACCCAAATGCTCGTAGTTCAAAGGTTGTTGGTTAATATAATGATAATCACAAGTCACAAGCATCCTGTTTGTTTAAACACCTACTCATCCATGTAGTAAACACTAAGACAAACATGTACAGGAACTACACGTTTCATTGAATTTGAAAGTAAGTGATGTAGTTTAGTTCACAATATTATAGCTGATTACTTGTTTTGTGTCCTCTATATAAAAGTGTTGCGAAGATGCCTTTTTAAATGTACTATTGAGTGTAAAATACATGTATCTTTTTCTTAGAATACTGAGACGTGTCTGGACATTCGACAACCCCTCCCTTTGGTCCTCCCTTTCCGGACCAAGAAGCGTTTTTTCATCCCACCAGCAGTGGGGTTAAAGAGGCGCAAGGTCGCCAACATTGAAGACCATAGCCGAGCAGCAGGAATTGTTTTCAAACAGCAGTTCATGGAGAGGCCCATCAACATCTCCTGCACTGGTATTGGTCTTTAGTTTAAAGCATAGAGAGGGAGATACATTCTGTTTGACTGACTGTAACTGTTATAACTGTGAGTATGCAGTGTCCTAAAAGTTCGTTCTCCCTAGTGAACAACATTCACGTTTGTCTGTCTCACATGTGCTCATCCATGACCTGTATGCTTGTTTGTGAGATATATATGTCTTGTCCCAGTGTGTCATTTTCTGTCACATTTTGGACTTGGAAGTGTACAGTAGATACAGAAGTGGTGACAAAGATACAATAAAGGTAATCACCTTCAGGACGTTCTTCCTTTGCCTTCCTGATGATGTCTTTGCCTTGTTAAGTGAGGCAAGAAGGGTGTTCTGAATGAGGTTTGTTGTGAAGGTGTGTCTTTGCCACCACTTCTGTACCCACTGTACACTTCTGCTCAGGGACTGTGTGACCTCCTGACAAGTTTTCCCTGCATTACAGAAGTCCATGGCCGTGCACGAAGCTCAGACTTAGAAAAAGTACCTTTTCCAGATTTACTATTGACTATTATACAAACAGAAATGTTGTACACTCTGGAGAATTAACTTTTGGGACATGGTGTATTCAGGTAAACAACTGAATATTTTTTTCCCTTTTTGAAACAAATATTTCTGAACTCTTTTTTTTTTTTTTTGTTGTACTTGTCCAAATGCAAAGCTCCCTGCTTTTTGTTTTCTTTTTTGTACTTGAAATTGTTTCATTTTTGTACTTTCGCTTGTTTTACAAGAAAGATTTTAAGGACATAATCATTATGTTTCTTAAGCACTTCAATTATTATATTCTGTTATATTCATCAATTTAATCATATTAAAATTTAGTTGAATAGCAGAGAACAATGTAACATGTTGTGGTTCAATTGAAATTCCTAATGTATACATGGGGTGGATGGGCAATGCATTTGTCATTATTGATCTGATTAACACAAGAAACACAATTATATGTCAATGCAGGGAATATTTGTCATGCTGTATAATATGACTGAATAGGGCCTTAAATTAGTGACAGCTGATAGCTCAAATATGAGCCTTCATATGCACTTGATCTTCATCAATCAGACAGAAGTTGTGCATGTACATCTGTTGATTCATTTATTTTTGTTCTAATTGCTGAACAAACACTGATCCAATATGTTTTTTTTTTCAGCGGGAGTCTTTGATGCCTACATCCCTCCAGAAGGAGATGCTCGTCTTTCCTCTCTTTCTAAAGAGGGACTGAAACAACGAACAGAGCAGATACGACAGAGTGCTTCATCACAGCTAGCGTAAGGCTGCTATTTTTACATATTTTTCATATAAGAAGAATGTCTTATGGAAGATGAGATAGTTTCATTAAGTATTTTTCACATTGTTTTCACAGAATTCGTAAGATTAAAGAGCATGACTCAGAGTTCACAACAAAGGATTTTGCAGTTCGAGCTCAAGAACTCTTTATTGAGGCTCACAACGCCCTGTCACAGTAAGAAAACACATTCTTTTACTTGTATATTAACCAGGATCTACTGTGTTTAATATTCATAACAAACAGTACCCAACTGTCAGAATATGTGAAACTAACTGTTTTTTAGTCTGACACCAATAACTGTTTTTGTATATCTTGGGTAAAATATTTGGAGAACATTTGAATTATAAATGTAATTTTCCTTGGTTAAGTTTGTGTATAATTAAAGAAGAATTGGAAATAAAATAGTATTGTGTAAGTTCTATTAGACATATTTTTAGAAGTAAAACAATTTTTAAAAGAAAAAAATCTATACATTTCATGTCAAGACAATGTTCAGTTTTGTAACATGCTGCATATCCTGTATAACATTTTAATAGGCCTCCATCTCAGTTATTGTAAAACAAAAATGTTATATTTGGTCTGTACCTGAAATTTGCTGCCCCTGTCTAAAATAAAAATATTCAGGATATTTTCATATTCAAATTTGACATATAAGTAAAGGATACAGAATTTATCAACCTTGCGCCCATGCTCCATTTTGAATGTTTGTTTTGCAGATTTAACAAAGAAAAGCTTCACTCTTTGGTTACAGAAAGGTGTTACCCTGTAAGTTATTTATTTTCCAAAGTTTTTACTGATAACCAAGTCAAGAGTTCTTCTTGATTTCACATATTCTTGACACCTTGTCTTTGTCCTGTCCTCAGGAAATGACGAGAGGGAATCGCTACAAGACCATCCGATGGAGGTTTGTCGAGTCCTTGGAACCTCCCAGGGTCGTTCATGCCCGCTGTCCTGATATGGTGGCCAAAGGCAATCTGTATGGTCAGGTGACAGTCCGCATGCACTCCAAACAGGTAAAATGTGTACCTCTAAAAAGCTATGTGTGCCTCACTTTTTTCCCCTCAAGATAATCAAAACAAGAAACAAGGAGGGGTTTATATCGGATACAAAAATCATTTGTTTGTAAGGAAGAAAATTTGACTATTGAACTCAGAAACGTGTGTACAATGATGATAGATTTAAGTAATGACAACAATTGTCAGTTGGAGAAAACACTGAAATGTGTGCATTTTGGTCCATACCCACACACCAAGTTTCCATTTTACTTATAATCCTGTAGGGTAAAACGGGGCAGTACAGAGTTAAAGTGAAACTTTATGGTTATTTATGTTTTCTGGTCCTCCTGAAGTCTTGTAAACTTTCATTTGAGGGGGCAGGGTGTTTGTCTTGGCCTGCTATGTTTAATAAATAAATATAGTGAGTCTAATGCAACAGTGATGTCAGCTGATCTCCGACACTTTGCATTTTGTGTCCTTTTGCTCAACATCATCTTTACGTAACCCAAAATATTTCCAAATGACAGACGTCAAAATTATTTTCAGAACAAGCACAACAGGATCAACGTAGACTAACGTTATTTCATCTACAGCTGTCAGCTGAACCATCAGCCATTTCCTCTTTGTCCGTTTCCCTTCTTTTTCAGACTGGATAGGTGGAGTCACATGACTACACACACTCCACACCGTCTTAAAGGGGAATGGACATAGCGTACCCACACACACAGTCAAAATAGCCAAAAAATACTTTTATTTTTTTATTACAACACCAAATTTACTTATGGGAGCAAAAGTGATGTTGGTTGTTGTCGTAAATGTTGGTAACTGTAAATTTTTAGTTTATCACCCTGGCCTGGCAGAAGGTCAACTTTGAAAAATCAATGAATGTGTGATTGTTCTGCAGACTCTGGCCATTTATGACCGCTTCGGCAGGCTGATGCTGGGCAGCGAGGACCAGCTGAAGGATGTGTTGGAATACATTGTCATAGAACGGCACCTTGTCAACCCCTATGGACGATGGAGGTTGCATGGAAAAATAGTGCCATCCTGGGCTCCTGCCAAAGATGCCATTATTAAGGTGACGTCCTGCTTTAACTATATCCATCTTTTAGCAGGAAAAAGTCAACTTTGTCAAAATGAAATGCCATCATAAAATGGTCACTTGTTACTTAACTTTTATTACCAAATGAAAAATACCCCCAATGGATCTGGGTAAATTATTCTACATGATTCAAATGTGCAGTTAAATGCTTGGTTACAGCCCATGTACTATTCTGGCATTGACATGGTCACAAATGTCCTTGTGTTTCCAAAATAAGCTCATTCCCGTGGTTGATGAGAGTAGAGAGGATAAAGCTCCTGAACCACAACTGAAAATACCACCACACATCTAGTGTATTTCCCTTCTATAGTTTCCTTTTTCTCTATTATAATAACAGAATTGAATTGGAAACACAGCAAAACCGATATATAAGTCCATGACTGAAAAATCCCTTGTTACTCTCTTCCCTTTTATATTAACATACATAGGTATGTAATCTTTTAAAATGTATTCATGTGTGCCATAGATATCTTAATCAAGTATCTGTCAGTCTGTCTGTCTGAAAAATGCATGAACAACTTTTGTAATGTTTTTTTTTTTTCTTTTTTGTTCATTGAAAATTAATTGTACTTGGCTGAGACTATTCAACCTATCTGATGAAACTTGTTCAAAATTATTTTACTGATTAATGATTAGAATTTGTAGCTTAATGGGTTGCTTAAAAAAAGGTCACATACAGTATATGTATTTGTTGCTTGAAGAGCTACTGAATTAATGTCTAGATTACCAGTGTAGTTTCACATGTTTATCCTATTTTTATTAATCTCTTTCTCAGTCTATTGCTATTATTAGTTGGCTTACAAATAAATGTTTTCATTTTCTTTTATCCTACAGACTGTTAGGATTCCCGGTCCAGACCTGAAACCAGGAGAGGAATTTGATGCTCTTAACTATGAAGTTCCCAAACCAAAAGCTGTACAGTGGCATAAATGAACCAGCAGGAGGTGCCATCCTCTTCAGCAGACCACAGTTGGACAATTTCTGCATTCATGGCTGAAGTACTGTAAAATATGTCTCAGTACTTCAACAGAAAACAAGTCTGTTTTCCTGTTGGATGGAAAAGCTGTGGATGTGACAGGGGAGACTTAATGAACAGCTGTCCTGCGGCGGTCAAAGCAACTGGAGTCTACACTGTATACTGTACAAATTATCACACGACTCAAAATAAAGTTCTGCTCATTACTTCGGACTGGATGAATTATATTATTAAAGTGACTATAAAAATAATTAATTGCTGAAAAAATAATCACACAAGTGTAATTGTATAAGTGTACAGATGTCCACAAAATGTAAGGTTTATTTTCCTGCATACACTGACTGTTAACCTCATAAAATACAAAAATAGTCCCATCAGTCTCTCTTCACACAAGTATATTTCAGTGCATTTTGTCACCAGAATAATGTTTTAGAGAAGATATAAAATAAAAACAGAACACAACCTGTTTCTCCAAATCAGGGAATGTCTTACCACAGTATGTTTTTTTTTTTCTCTGAGTTTTTTTTTTTTTTTTAACATGACAGTTAATTACACCACGTTCATTCAAAGGACAAACATGCAAAGATACTCACAACACTTAAGTCACTCCATGAACAAAACTTGCTGCAGTACAACTTGGGAGATTACTGGTTTAAAGCCTGGTGTTTTCTGAGACAGAATCACGGCAAAAGTAATGGTTGATGACATGGCAATATTTTCGATGTTAACATACAATACATTTAGCGTTTCATGCGTTATCCACCTTATAGTTTCAATATTTTGTAAACCATTTTAAAGTCAGTTAATGCTTCATCAGCTTTTAAAATGACTAACGAGGCATATCGATTTAAATAAATGATGATTTGAATGACAGTTTTATTGTGGTATTTATTAACTGTTATAATTCATATTCTGGAGTGTAGAAATAAAACTTTTTTTTTTTTTTTACCTTTCCCCAATTTTGCAACCCCTTTCCAAAAGAATTAAATCATTAATCAGTATTTTATATCCAAAACTTTTAAATTATGTCCATATATTTTCCTGAGAGGAATACTGTAATTATTTTTTTAATAGACTTAACAGAATAATTTTAGTGTAATGGTTGGTTGGTACATTTTGGTGGTTGCCTGTGTGCTAAGCTAACATCACTGCTAAGCTAATTTAGCTGTTAAGCTAACAACATGTACAAGACTGGGGAACATGAAAAATGTCACATTTTTTCACTAGAGGATGTGAATTATGGCGATAAGAAATATTGATTAGAATGAAATGGGTTTTTCCCACCCCTAATCCATATTAAATTCATGCCAATTATACACATAGCAGAATATGTGATGGAAGGATATTACAATTAAGTGGACATTTTGGAAAACTGCTTGCATGTGTTCAGGGGGAAATAGTTTTAGAGCCCTGAATATCATGTGGATAACCCGTGTTTATTGTGGGTTTATGTAAATGAGTACTTTTCTGAAAACAGTATGTTGTGTATTATATTATTTAAAATCATTGTATTTTCTTTATTAACTATTTTTAATTAAAATAGAGTTAAAACATTACAAAGACAGTTTAAGTTTTTGTCAGTCCTTCAAAGAATAGATAGAATACATCTATTTTGCTCTCTCTTTTTGCCTCCCTCCCCCAAACAATGTTATTTTAACGCCAGTGAATGTCTGATTATTTTTAGTGAACAGATGTTCACTGTAATTAGTACCAAATTACAGGTTTACTTAAAGAAACCAGACCTCTTAAATTCTGCTAAATAAATGAATAGGTGCAAATTACCTTTAACTCTACTTCCCTGGCACTTATTTAACTGCTCAAATTCATGGATCTTGTCATGTCACAAGTGACTAGTTTTTAATGGAACTTTATTCATTTATTTAATTTTACCAAGAGTCACTTTCATTTGCAGTCAAATTCATTCTTTGCATTACAGATTGACATTTAAGGGTAAGCTAACTTCAACCATTCCAGGTGCAGATACAGCATCTAGTGGGAATTCAGTGGAAAAAGTAGGTTTTCAGACCATAATGTTAATTTTATAGTCCCAGATATAAAAAAAAGAACAAATATGGGATCAATTTCCTGTGTACTGTATCTGTATAAAATACACAACACCCATTTCTTCAGCCATAAAAATTATGATGTAGTTTCCACTTAAATTTGACAGTTTTTTTTTCAGCGAAATGTCTGTTAGAAAAAAGTAAAATTATTTTTTGTTTCAATATAGTCTTAATAAAAGTGATATTAACAACTGTCATTTGGTATAGTAACTGTAGATAATATGTATGCATAGTTTTATTAATCATTAATACTTGATTGAGATTTAGTTTGACAATCATTGTAGTCTGAGCTACATAAGAGTAGAAAAGTAGTTTCAACAATTCAAGATAATAAGAATGTTAGACCGTCCAGTATTGTCATGGGTCCAGCATACTGTCCATACATAGTGAATATCTGATTTGTCACATAAAACATACAAGGACAAAAGAAAAGTTCAAAATGGGATAAATAAGGAAGAAAAGGGAATTCATCTAAATGCCTTAGATGCCCTTCAGTCAACTAAGAATCATCGTTTCACTGCTGGATCAACAAGGGTCTCTTGAATGTCAGATATGTGCCTCAATATTACAAAACTTGTTTGTAGCACAACTTTTAGTGTCCAGTGCCCTTAAGCATGGTGTTGCAGTGGCGTGTTCAAAGTAGACAGCCCAGTCTTTATTACTTGACAAGTACATATCCAGTAAAAAGGCATATCAGATTTGCAAGCTGGAGGGAAACTATTTTGAAACTGAACCTGCACTCTGACAAAACAAAGACCTTCTTATTAACAATCAAAACATTAATTGTTTAAGAGAGAACCACCCCACCAATTTTGTAGGAATGGTGAAGTTAAAGTTAGTGCTGGTTCAATTTAGTTCACAGGTCAGGTGGGAAAACAAGGGCTTCAGCAGCACATTCTGCATCATCCTCTTCATCTTCCTCAGGTATGTTCTCTGGTTCCCATGTAAACACATCTGAGGTATTGTCTGTAAATGAACCGGAACTGGTTCGTACCATCTCCCAAGGACACAAAGCATCACGCCGACCAAGGGCTAAGTTTGTTTTAGAATCATCTAACTCTGCTGTGCTATTTCCTTCTGGAGTATCTTCTATACTTGATGGCCCCACATTCTGTAAAGAATCCTCATTGACACTGGTGGGAATATCAGTCTTGCTTTCAGTTTTGGGTAGTGAACATGTCTCTGATCCAGTGCCATCTTGCCTTTTGACTACATCTGGTCCTTCTGTCTCCCATGGGCAAACATCTGCGAGAGTGCTATCTTGTTTTTGGATAACTTTTGGTTGTTCTGTTTCCCATGGACAAACATCTGCACGAGTGCTATCTTGCTTCTGGAGAACTTTTGGTTGTTCTGTTTCCCATGGGCAGACATCAGCTCGAGCACTATCTTGCTTCTGAAGAACTTTTGGTTGTTCTGTTTCCCATGGGCAGACATCAGTTTTAGCACTGTCTTGCTTCTGGAGAAACTTTGGTTGTTCTGTTTCCCATGGGCAGACATCAGTTCTAGCACTGTCTTGCTTCTGGAGAACTTTTGGTTGTTCTGTTTCCCATGGGCAGACATCAGTTCTAGCACTGTCTTGCTTCTGGAGAACTTTTGGTTGTTCTGTTTCCCATGGGCAGACATCAGTTCTAGCACTGTCTTGCTTTTGGAGAACTTTTGGTTGTTCCGTCTCCCATGGACAAACATCAGTCCGATTGCTATCTTGTTTTGTGAGAACTCTTGATTCTTCTGTCTCCCATGGACAAACATTTGTTCGGCCGCTGTCTTGTGTTTTGATAAACTTTGGTTCTTCTGTTTCCCATGGGCAAACATTTTCTGACAAATTACCCTGTCTTTGCAGGTTCTGTGCTGTTTCTGAAACTTCATTTTTGATTGCCTCTGCTCCCCCTGTCTCCCATGGACAAACATTTGCCCGAGCTGCATCTTGACCCTGTAATATATTAGATGGCTCTGTCTTTCCTGAGTTTGGGCCCTCAGTGTCCCATGGACAAACGTCTCCTAGTTTATCTTGTCCTAATGAAATCATCCTTGCAGCAGCAGGTTTCTCAGGGTTCTCTGTTTCCCAGGGACATACATTTACTCTGTCTTTGCCCTCCGTTTGCGTTGAAGTGGCTTCCAAGGTTGGGCCACTTTTTTTGGAGGCTTCTGATTTATCCGGATGTTCAGTTTCCCAGGGACAGATATCTGCCTTAACAGTCATTTGTGAGGTTATGTTTGTGTTTGTATTTGTATTTGTTGTGGATGTTTCTGTGTTTCCCTCTTCCCATGGACAAATAGTTTCCAGGATTTTGGGAGGTTCAGGGAAATCCCAAGGACAGCTTTCTGATGTCTTGGACACTTGTGATCCTGCATGAAAGGCAGATAATTTTGCGTGGTAATTTGGCTGAATACCAAAACTTTCTTTCGGGACACTAGGATAAACAGCAGCTTTCATAACTTCTTGTTGTAATGGCACTGTCAGGGATCCTTTGGTGTTCAAAGGATTTAGGTTTTCATATACAGCTTCAGCCTTGTTCGGAGTGTCCCAAGGACAAACATTGGCATATTCATTATCTTGTCTTATTAAAGGTTGTGGTGATTCTCCAGACTCCCAGGGACATATGTCTGATGAATGTTTCAAAGAGTCTTGCCTCAGTGAATCTTTGGATGGGGTTCTATAAGAGATAATAGGGATATCATGAGATTCCCAAGGGCACACATCACCTCGACCACTTACTTGTCTTTTCAAATGCTCTTGCTCATGTGTGTCCCATGGACAGACATTAGATCGTTCAGATACTTGTGACTCCCATGGACATACATCTGCTTTAATACTCTGCTGTTGCTTTAGGGGTTCTCCTTGCTGGGAAGTACTAGTTAGGTCCCAGGGACACACATCTGAGTTAGAAACATTACGAGTTGGTGTAATACGGTTACTCCCTTTCCTATGGGTTGAGGGAGTTCTTGAACTGCTAACAGTTTCCCAAGAACTTATACTGCTTCGTTTGCTGTTTTGTCTAGATAAAAACACATTTTCATATGTGCCATCTTTTTGTATATCATCCACATCTGAAGGGTAGATGACAGACCTTACTACCACAAGCCTTCTTGGGCTTCTGTCAGAAGAATCTCCAGAGGACAGCCTGACTGCATTCTGCTTCACAAGGCATGGTTTTCCGTCTACTGTTGTCAGACTTCTTTTTTGCAGTGACCTCTTTTCCACGCTTGGACGGCGATTAGATGTTCCTGATCTTGGTGTTGTGGACACGCTTTCTTGACTTTTCTGTGACACAGAATCTTCTCTGTTTAAACTGCTCTTGCTCGATCCATCTACAGATCCCATAAATGATTTGACAGAGAGCCATCGGCTTGTGGTGGTGCGTAAGGAGAAGACACGCTGATCTTTTGTGATCATTGGTCTTGGAGAGCCTGGAGCACTGGCAGACACAGGGTCCCCTGGTTTGGGGGATTCACTTTCACTTTTATCTACAGATGGTTTCTTTTCCACAGGTGGTGCAAAGTCCCAAGGACATATGAGTGTCTGTGAGGATTTTGGTTCATTTTCTACACCGGCCTCAGAGTTTGCATAGGTCACATGTTTCTGGCTCTTGTCTGTTGATGGTTCCTGTTCTACGTCCCAAGGACAAATTTCAGCCTTATCGAATGACTCTGACTGAAGGGCACTCCTGGTCTGCTCACCAATGGAAATACTTTCTCTTGACTTTGCCAGAACTGTGCTGGATCTGTTCACTTTGGGTATGTTTTCCATAGAATGGGTGGTCGTGGAGGTCAGACTCCAGGACTTATGAAGCTTTGTGTGGTCAGGATGCAGGAGATTGGTATCTATGGTCAGGTTTTGAGCACTGGCTGACTTACAAACTCCTGGTGGAATGTCCAAAGAGTCTGTCTCAGATCGCTGAGAGCATCTTTTCACAGTGTCTGTCCTTAACATGGAGTCCCGCAAGGAAGAGTCTCTTTCCCTGACATAATGGTGATCACTTTGAGATTTCCGCAGACATGGTGATGGTGTTCTTATTGAACTTCTGTAACTGATACTGACAGTGTCTGGGGTCCTCCTAAATGAATCGGACTGATTACTTCTACTGTGAAAGGATCCATCTCTCTCCTCACGACTATACTGTCGACTCATGGATTCTGGGATCTCAGCGATGCGTCTTATAATAGATCTTCCTATTGCACATGCAGAACTTCGCTTCTTTTGTAGATGGGGGTTGTTTGCTGCCATCTTCTTGGTCTTGTGGACTTCTAACTGGGCATATAGCTTCTTCAATTCCTCCTGGTATATATAAAGAAGGGAAGGAGTTGAAGAAGGGTTTGGTTGGAATGATTGGGAAAAGGAAAAGACATTAAGCGTAACACGTCAGAGGAAAGTAAAAGACACATTTCAATTAAGATCACAGGTCAGAATACGGAAGGGATAAAGGATGGAGACAAAAGGTCATACAAGATATGTTTATTCTACCATTGACTGGATGAACTGTTTATGTTGTAATTATAAATACTTTAAAATTGTAATTTAACACATGTTTAAGTATATGTGACCAAGACTGAAATTAAGGGACATTTGTTTTCCTTATTTAAATGTGACTTTTGGAATTTCTTCTGCTTTTTGTAAGTTATGTCCTAATGAAAAGTGGTAACATCTTTCTGAGGGGACAAAAGGTTTTACCCTAAAGTCATCCGGATCCACACTGTGTTCACTCCAAGCAGAATGAAAACTGCTGTTGAGGTATGAACAAGAGCGCCGCAAGTCCACTTCATCTTCATACACCTCTGCTGCAATCTCTGCCCTCCCAGGCTTAGACACATAGATAAACTGTGGAAGAAGTACAAGCAAACAATCTTAAGAATCAGGAAAGTTAGACTAAAACTAGTAATGAAAAGGGAAAAATGTTAAGACGAAAGCAATGACTGGTGCAACAAAGATTAAAATATATTAGAATTGCAGTTAGAATCATCTTTGGTTTCCACCAATGCACAATAATAAAAATCAGAAAAAGATACGTAGAAAAAATATGACAACTTTACGATATTTATAAACAATTGATTTTTAAACTTTGGTGCAAATTGAAGAGTCTTCATAAGTACAAGAGGAATTTCCATGAAAGTCTATTTCGACATTCTTGAAGTAATTTCTACATACACATTTCAGCACGATATCATATCCGTTATATGTATATTACACTAACACATACTTGCTTCTTGTCAACTTTACATAAAATCTTTTTTGCATGCAATTGGTAAAATGTTAACGGAGATAAATGCTTAGATGGACATGTCTGTTGCTTGTAAGATGTTATAAACAAGGCACCTGTACAAAATTTTTTACCTTTTATATGATATGTTCTTTCCAATTCATTGCATGCATACAGTGTAGCTTTGCATTAGTCATCTTTGTGTTTAAAATAAGACTATACTAAGAAACACAAAATACTAACACCTTGGAACAATTCCCATCCTCCACAATTTCACTTTGATCGCGTTTGATTTATTTTATTTTTTTTAGATTTTTACTCTTGAACAGAGTGAACATGACATAAAAATACTAATTACCTTAGGGACGAAGAGCAGAGCGAGTGTCACGGTGATGGTGACATGGGTGTGTGTGAAGGAAAGCAGCAACATCCAATCAGGATGCAGAGAGGGAAATGTGAACCTGAGGGAAGCAGAGAACACATCCTCCAACATCAGTGAGGTCAGTTTGAACCATGAAATACAAAAACACATCTTCGATAAGTGACATTTACCTGAGCAGGTGGAACATGGAGGAGAAAAGCAGCTCATTATGGATGGCGATGCCCATGTAGCGAGGCTCATGGAAAGCTGAGGGGACAGGCCTGACGGCCGTCCACAGAGAACTGCCCCAGCACAGGAACAGAAGTTCAGCTGGATCACGGGCAGGAAGAGCAGAAGGAGATGTTTGATGTGAAGGACAAAGACTAATAACTACAGAGGTAATCACTTCTCATTAGCCTCATATATTTGTGTGCTGACTCTTCTCTGTATGGTGGAAATCTCCTGGGGCCTCATGTAAAAAGACATGCGTGGATTTCATACTGAAACCTAGTGTACACACATATCCAGAAAAGTTCAGATGCACCAAAAAATCCAGTTGAATAAAACTGCATTATGCCCGAATCTGAGCACATTTCCTTTGAAAATCCCAATCAATGTGAGATTGACTGCAGATGTTGGAGAAGCAGGCTCCTCACTCTCCATGCCAATATTTGCTTATGTAACTTACCGTATTTTCTGGACTATAAGCCGCTACTTTTTTCATATGTTTTGAACCATGAGGCTTATATAAAGGTCTGGTGTGGCCCTGCTTGGTTGGAACAAAAACCTGCAGTCATACCAGCCCTTTGGGAATGGTTTGCCCATGCCTAGTTTAGACCACACACACACCCATATGCGTGCACACACACACGCACACACACGGGATCAGCCTGTCAATGTCAGCTGATGCCTCTGTGTGCCAACAGCTGCTGATGTCCGTCCTCGGCTGTCTTCTATGAGGACATGGTAAGGGCAGTCTGCAGCATCAGTGAGGCATAGACTGACTTATTAATGTTCTCACACACATTAAACACAACATGAAATACATTTAACAACAAGTGAAGTTTGTGTCCTCGTCTCTTTATATGGTTCAAATGTATCGAGCTGATTGACGTCAATGGGTCCAGTGTCTGGGTGGTCTGATTCTGGGACAGGAGGTGTTTGATGGTATGTCAGTGTGTTAATTGTTCATTTGGTAAAAGGTAAAGTACCTTATTTGTCATTATACTTTGTACAATGAAATGTGTCCTCTGCATTTAACCCATCCTTCATGCCATTGGGGCACCTGTAAGGAGCAATGGGCAGCCATGTGCGGCGCCCAGGGACCCATCTCCAGTTGTAGAGTCAGGAATCAGAATCAGGATCAGATCAGAATCACCTGGCTGGAGGATTTTGTCCAAACAAACATATTTTTGGTTGATGGGGGAAACCAGAGCACCCAGAGGAAACCCATTCAGATACGAGGAGAGAAACATGTGAGGCAAGAGCACTAACCCTTCAGCCACTCTGCCGCCATTTGTGTATCTTTGATGTGCACGTCATGCTAAGGAATTAACTTTTTCAAATTATTAAGAGCTTCCCAGTATCACTTCTAAGGGTTGCCAAAGGTTCAAATACACAAGAAACATACATATGCCACCTATAATGTTAGTGTGGAGGACTGCACATTTCCATGGTTATTTCTGTCTTTGTACGTTCCATATGTGGACAAGGGCGTATGGAACCTTTGGATCTCATTAACAGATCACAGAGAGTGAAGGTGAACAACTCTCTGTCCAATATCGGCTTCACCTCCACTGGCTCCCCACAGGGTTGTGTACTTTCACCTCTGCTGTTCATACTGTACACAGACGACTGTAAATCTAAACAGCCACACTGTCATTTTGTTAAATTTGCAGATGATACTGTTCTCCTGTCCCTGCTCTTTGGTCACACACAGTATCATAGCTCTGCCCTCCAGGACTTTGTGCAGTGGTGTAGAAATTCTGGCCTCGAGCTCAACATTAACAAAACTAAAGACATGATAGTGACCTTTCCACCTGAACAGAGACAGAGGGTTGAGGCAGTCGCTACCATCATAGAGAGGAAGCCAGTGGAAGTTGTCAAGGAGTACAGACACCTGGGGACTGTCTTTGACAACCTGCTCAACACAGAGGGACTCCTCAGGAAGTGCCATCAAAGACAGTACCTATTAAGGAAATTTAAATCTTTTGGGGTCAACAAAGACATCCTCACCACATTCTATCTTGCCTTCATAGAAAACGTCATAAGCTTTTCATTCATTTGTTGGTTTCACTCTATTACTTTGCGAAACAGAAATTGCTTGTCAAGTACAGTTAAAGTCTGCTCAAAAATCATTGGCCAACCTGTTCGTACTCTCACCACCTTATGTGATCAACTGACACTGAAATCAGCACAACGGATTTTACACAACCCTACTCACATTTTATTTTCTGATTTTCAGTGGCTCCCCTCTGGACATAGACTACGCCGTCCTGGCTGCAGGACACAGTGGACAAAAGCCACGTTTGTCCCCAGGGCTGTCCAGCTCCATAACTCCAAACCTCGAGGCACTTAAGCACTTTATAAGGTCACACTAAAGGTCAACAGCTAAAACACATCAGTGGTAATATCTCAGGATTTAGACAAGATAGAGTCTCTCTGTTTTTCTTCATTCACATTGTCTCACCTTCAGACATCAGATGGGTCAACACCCATGGCTCGATCGCGTCATGTTTTGACGTCATATGACGCCATATCAACCCTTGGCGGAGGTCTGCTGTCTCCGACTGCCTTGTTGCATATGTTTTTGGATATTTTATCAAATTTTTTGGTGTTTTGTCTCTGATCAAACACATTTTCTACAGAGTAACTCACTTTTTAAAGCATTTATTTTTTGATACTTTTCAGATTTTTCCTAGTTAAATAAGTATTATTCCTGTAGTAGTTTCTGTAGTTTTACTTTGGACTTTATTACGATTGAGAAATTGTACTTTTATACTTTTACTTAAGGAGTACTTCTACTTTTACTACAGTTTTTTTTTTTTCAAACACAAGTAACTGTACTTCTACTTTAGTATAGTTACCTCTGCCAAGGAGGTTATGTTTTTGTTCGTTGGTTTGTTTGTTTGTTTGTTTGTTTGTGTACAAGATGACTCAAAAACCAACGGAGAGATTTTGATTAAACTTCCAGGTTAGGTTGGTAATTGTCATTTGTCCCTTTTTGTTCTTCTGCAACAATTTCCTCCTCCTGGGATTGATAAAGTATTTTTCATTAAATACTTGGACACTAATAAAAAGTTGAATCACAGGTCATATCATTTTATATTATTTATATGGGACAACTATGGCTTTATTTGGATTTAATTTAGTTTTCCAACTATTATAAGGCTCAATATTTAAAATGTTTTTCATGTGGAAGCTTTTGTGCTAACATTCGAGGTGCTTCAGATAAAGGTATTAAAATAATCTGATATTTTGTTTACAATCTCTCTGATTTCACCTCTTTAGATTTGTCTTTTCAGATGCAGCTGTATCAGTATTAGTATCAGATCTCAGTAACAGGATTTATGGTCAAATCAAACCAAATATAAAAAGTTGATAATACATTTCTCCTGCAGACCTTCAGAATATCTGTTTATTGTTTTGCTCTAGAGAAAATCTACATCTGCAAATGTCATTATTTTACCATTTTGATGAATTCAACCCCTATTTAAGTTTTGTTTAAAGTTTGAAAATGGGTTTCTGGATTGACTAATGACTGCAGCTTTAATTTTCAAGTATTCCTTTTTTCCAACATTAAATGGTGCTGTAATAAATTATTATTATTATTATTATAATAAATTATAAATTTGAATTATTGAAGAATAATTCCAGCCAAGACTTATAATGCATTTTTAATGTTCAAAAACCTTTGAGTCACTTTTACTTTCTTATGGATTATTATAAGTCATACTATATATACTATACTATGTCAGCATATTGACTTCTCTTCTGTTCTGGTTGATTTTTTTATCCAGTACACAGTAGATTGCACTACAGCGTTACATTGTATGTCTTTGTTGTGTTTGATTATAATAAATAAAGAAAAACAGAAAGCAGAAAACATCCTGTCCTGTCCGCTCTGCACTGTTGAACTCATGTGACTCACCTACTGCCATCATGTAGTCCCAGCGGTCCAGGTAACACAGATTGAACCCCTGGCCATCTGATGTGGTAGTTGTGACAAAGACCGGGATATTTCTGTCCCGGTTTTGCAGGACGCCGACTGTCCATGCACACAGAAACCAGAAGACAGTCATGAGCATCACTCCCAAAATCTTCATCAGGCGGAGGCTGGACATGTAGGGCACCCTCTGGGCTGTGCGAGACAGAAACACCTTCAGCACCCTGTGGAGACATAAGAATACAAATAATATTCATAGACATTTTAACAGTATAGTCTGAATGTATATATGTGTGTGTGTGACAATTAAGGAGTAGACAAGAGTAAATTAAGAGTTAATTCAGTGCTATAGTTTATTCTGTAACCCGCCCCCCCCACACACACACACACACACACACACACTATACATTCAATATACGCACTAACTCACTTTAACGGCTGTATCGTTTACATTGTGATTGTAATACTGTGTCTTGTTGTTTTTTTAACTGTATTGTCTGTAATTTTATGTCATTTTACTATACCTCAGTTTTGTTATCTTGACCTGATCTTTTATTCTCTTTTGTATTTATACTTGTTTATATATTTTTTATATATTTACTTTGTTATCTAGTCATTTTTTGTATTCTGTGGTTTAATTATTGCATGTTTGCACGTGGGGTGAGAGGATGCAATTTCATCTGTGCTGTATGTTATGCATATGGCATGTTTGACAATAAAGCTGACTTTGACTTTGACTTTGTCATTCATTTCCAGAAGGTTGAAACAGCAAATGTGTACCCATTACAACATTTGTGAAGTACCTTGTGAAAATATTCAATGACACAAGTAAGGAGTTATAATATATTGCTGCAGACACTGATGAAGCTTTGTTTTCACAGCTCGTCAAATAATATCTGATGTACTGATGCAAACAGGGAAAGTCACAGGAGCTTATTACAGGATGTCATAATGAAGTATTTGATGAGGACAACAGTGTATCACACTGAATTCACTTGTTTCTTTCCTGACAGGGGTCTGGATACAAAACAATGATAAATATAAGCTTTATATTGTTGTATCATTGCATTGGTTAGCTTGGTTTAAATAATTATCTGCCTTATAAATTATTTTTAGTTCATTTATTTTCACATAAATTAAAACAAATATCTGTGACTAGGATTTCAAATTCCAAAATGTCTTTGTACTTTGTAAATTATATATATATATATATATATAAAACCATTTTTTAACCATCTACTCTCTTTACATCTCACTTAAGAATAAACATGTTCCAATAAACTTTAGGGAAATATTATTGTTTATATCTCAAATCAGCAAGAGCAGGATATATTACAGCTGTCGTCATCATTTGTCACAATATTTTAGTCCATATAGTTTACAAACATCAATATTTTCTTAAGTTTAATGGGAGATTTTTCTTGTCAAGTAAGATGTAAAGAAAGTACATGGTTCGTTGTGGTAGAAAAGTATTATTTCAAAGTATTTTTTATTGTACTAAAATGCTTTTGTCCATAAAGTGTAAGTTTATGGCTAAATCACATGTACTCCATTAACTTTGTCCATGACAGACAACCAAGTTATTTATATTTTTACTTTTTTCATATTATCCCACTTTCCAAGATACATTTGTACATTGTTTTGCTGCAGTAACATGATAGTTATAAGTTAAAACATTCACTGACCGGTACATTTTCAGTGTTACTGTGCCATAGACAATGGAGAAGCCCAGCATCCGGACCCAGCGGAGCAGGATGCACCTGAAAGTGCTGGGCCTGAAGTAGAGGATGAAGACCTGCAAAGAGGGGTCAGTGCACAGCATGAAAATATCTACAGCATCAGGGACTGTTTCTATTATTAGTGATGAACTGCAAATCCAGGTGGTGTAATGTCATTGCTGCTAGTATTTTTTTTTTCCAACTGGCTCCATCTCTACTATTAATGCTTATCCAGTTTCTAATTTGACACTTTACTTAATTATCTATGTTACATGTACAAATTTTTTTTTATAAAATTGGGAAATATAAAAAATATCCAAAACATTAATTCAAAAGTAAGTATAATTCTTCATGATTAGTCAACAGCTTCTATAGTTAGGTAAGGCTTCATGATTCACACTCAAGATAAAAGCTTCAAACTTTCTTATTTACACTTTGTAAATAATTATCAGGAGGAAAAAGTGTTTCTTTTGGTTTTACAGACATCCCAGCACACAGTAGAACAACTGCAATAAACATAAAAAACAAAAAAATAATAGCCTCGACGCAGAAGTTTATTCTTGATTGATTTTGATTGAAATGTTCTGAAGACAACAATGTCAAACCCTGACCTCAACCCAATGAGGAATCTATAGCTGGAGGACTGTAAAAATGTAGTTCACACCCAATCCCTATGAAACCAGATGACCTCATGAGAAGTTTTACAAAGGAAATTGAATGATATTGCAGTAACCAAATGTGTAGCCTGACGGAGTTATATCCACAGAGATTCACTACTGCTAAAAGTTCAAACCAGGTGGAGACTAATGTTATGAAGCAAGTTTGGAAACACTTTGGGTCTATTTTAAAAATAAAAATTTACTGAGATAAAAGAGAAACAATTTTTCAGATAAAACACATTTTTATATTTTATACAAAAATTCCCATGTAACACAGCAAAAAGGATACAAACATTTTTTTTTTCAAATGTTTGTATTTTCTCACAGGTACAGTTTGACATAGTTATGCAAGGCAGAGTGTTTTACAAAAGCGGTCATTGTTTTAAGTTACAAATTCTGCATGAAACACAAGTGAACATGATGGATTGCACGTGAAACCTAGAATGACAAGAAAAACCTGCATGTCAAGATTTATAAAAAACACAAGGATCCTTAAATTTAACACAATATTTAGTAATTTATTTCTTATGTCTTTATTTATAGCAGTACATGAGGCCATTTCAAGCCATGTTTTCCAGATAAAATGCCCCAACACCTAGGTAGCTTTTCCTGTCCCAGTTCTGGTCCTATTTTTGGCCCCAATATTTGATTAAGAATTCATTAATTTTGGGACGGCTCAGAGCAACAGTATGATTTTTTTTTTTTTGCGTTTATCTGAGGTCATCATTGGGTACTCCTGAGGAGAAATATGTCTAAATCTATCTTTTATGACTGGGTCTAAAAAGCTGGAAAAGTGCCAGGGACCAAAATGAACCCAGTTTCATAGAAGCACCAATCTACTTACGTAATAGTGACTTGCAGGGGGTAAATATTTATGCAATCTTTTTTTTTTTTTTTTTTTTTTTTTTAACTAACATCAGATTAATGAAATTTGATTTAATCTAGAATTTTTTTCTTCTGTTTTTGTGTGATTTTTTTTTGTCAAAAAGGCCACATTAAATGGAATGTAATTACATTTTTGTGAGCAAACAATGAGAAACCATCTGCATAGGGTGAATAATTATTTATTTATTTATTTATTTTTTTACAGGCACTGCACATGGTTTGAACCTTTATTTTAAAGTGGTGCTTATACTTTAATTGTTTCTAGCTTTATTTCATCACATCCAACTGCAGGTTCGTCTGTTTCTGTGAACTATGTAACAGTGATTGAAGAGTGGATGACTGTAATCCAGGAATTAAAGCTCATCAGTCAGTGTCAGTCACTCGGGATAAGAGCATCAGCTAAATTTATATCACTGTGCTCAGACCACTCATACAGGATAAACTGCTCAAAGTAAATACATATACAGTAGAATCAGAGACAATGCACTGTAAATATTGCAGGACAGCAGTTTTAATCAACAGAAATGGACTGGAGCTGGTGAGAGTTTATTGAGTGGGTGGAGCCTTAAAGCAAATGGTACTTCTTCATTTAATACAGTGTTTTTCATCCTTAGGGTTTGGATACCATGAGGGGTCACCTGAAAGTTCTAGTAATTGATAAAACATAAAAATAAAAACTCACTAATAAAACATATATATGGTAAGTCGAGAGAGACTATCACAATCCATAAAAGTCATGACAAACTGAAGCACTGTGGTACTGTTTATCTGACTAATGTTCACTGAGGTCAGTTTCGGATGCTCCTCATAATTCATATTTCATAGTTTTAGTTATTGCTGGTTCAGTGTTAATTGTTATCCATATAAACACAAGCCTGACTTTACCTATAGTAAATGGACTGTACTTATATAGCGCATTTTATACACCACTTGGTGCCCAAAGTACTTTACAATTCCTCACATTCACACACTCATACACCAGTAGACGGCTGCTGCCAATACACCAGCACTGCCTGAGCCGACTGGGAGCAACTTAGGGTTCAATGTCTTGCCCAAAGAAAGCAACAAGCAGGACGCAAACCGTGCACCCTTCAATCATTGGACGATACACCTGCTCTATCAACTGAGCCACAGCCGCCCTACATATCCTGACCAAGGAAAATTAAATCTACACCTGACTTTTCTGCTTCCGTGCATATACATTATATGGACTAAATATTGTCTAAAATTAATATTGATTTGTAACATAGTAGCAAACAAACTATTACATGAGCAAAAATACCTTAAAGTCTCTGTTTTGAATATGTGGTGTCAGGGCCACGAGTCAAAAAGTGAGTTAATACAAAAGAAACCAGTGAAACCTGTGCTACATAAAAATCTGAATAATAATTTAATGAGGAGAATATGACCATATTTTCAGGGAAAAATTCCTAAAAAAAAAACATACCCAAAGTAAATGCTCCACAATCCTAAAGTTTATATGGATGTTCTTTGTATCTATGGACATCTACAGACTTCACAGAATCTATTACCATTGTCTAAAATACTGTAGCTATTACTATGACTGAATAAACTGTAATAAACTAAAAGACAAAAATGTAATTTTTTATCCTCGCCTGTTTTTTTTTTCACCTTCAGTAACCCCTTGACAACACATGTACAAAAGTTGATAGAATTAGAGCAAAGTACAAAACCTCCAGACAAGTGTAAGTCAAGATAACACCAGGCAGAAAGTCCATTTGGAACAGTTTGGCACACTTTTGGACCAAACTGTTCCAAATAGATTATTTTACACTTCCAATAAAATCTGTCTGGAAAATACAACTTACATCCATTATAGAAGTCTATTAATGTCTACTGGTGCTTTTAGAAAGGACATTTACCTTGTGTTTCATCAACTTCTACCTTTGTGCACAACTAAAATCAATAAAAGCAAATAAAAATGGATTATTTTGTCTCTAAATGAAGTAGTTTTGTTAATGTCATAAAGTACAAAAACAGAAAGATTAGCTTGAACGATAAAAACAATGAAATGTTCAATTCTACATCAACATACTGTACACGAATACATTTAAAACCTGTAAATAAAGTTAATTTGTCCAATTAATAAATCAATCAGCACAAATATCCAAATGCATGTAGATAATTAAGTCCCATATATCACTAACAGAAACAATAGTACATGTGTTTTAAATTATGATCTGACATTTTTAGCCAAAATTCCATAAAGAAGATTTTTGTATATCAATACAAGATCCAATTTGTTGGAACACTGAAGAACATGTCTTAATTAATAATATAATCATGAACTCTAGTAGAATGTGTTATCAATGAACATTTTATTTTAGAAACTTACAATGTCAAAACTATTTCTTAGTACTTGTTTACTTACTTGCTTTTGTTGTATGTCTTATGTAAATTATTTATTTATTTATTTATTTTTGCTTCTACATTCTACTGTGTGATTCATGTTTTTACTTTTTTATTGTGCCAGGTGTCTTGATAAATTCATAATACACTCATTGTGAGGTGCATGTGTAATTTTAATGTCTGGTTCACAGGATACACTCTACTATAGTAACCCTAACCACTTCCATTCCTCTATCTGTGCATGCAGTTACAATAATCTGCAGTTTTCTTTTTACTGAAAATTGTGACTTTTCACAAAGATGTGCACATTTTTATAGGGATTTATGAATTTTAATACCACAACATTCTTCTCCAACTTGTCATTAACGCTTGAATATGAGTATCGGCCTGACAGGAAACACCAGGTGACTTACTTTGTCAGTAAGTGTTAAAACAAATAATATTATAACAGTGTTGCTGCATATTTATACATTTTTTTGCAGAGTCTGTGCACTTCTCTGTTAGAAAACATCCAGCTTTGATTCTGTCAGTCAATACTTTGAACATTCTTGATTTGAGAAACAGTGCACATGGCAGGTGTTTCAGTGCTGTGATCGCGTCCATGTGCACATCAAATGCTGAGCCCTGTGGCAGGTGGCATTTTGTAGATCAAATAGATACTAAGATGAGAAGGTGACCAGCGACCTTTTATCAGAAGTACAGTCAGGTAGTCAACCTTTGGATTGCACCAAACAAAACTTTTAAGCCCTTCAGTATAGCTCCACTTAGAAGTAGAATAACGTCATAGCTACATAGCTATCGTTTAAGAATGTATCCCTTTGTGAAATATAGTTTTAAACATACAAAGGCAACAGAAATGATTTTTATATAGTACCAAACAAAATACATGATTATCTTAATGCACATTAGGTCAAGTCTTGTTATAGCTTTAGTGTAGTTAAAGATATACTACTGATAACTATGGGTGTAAATAGCTAAACATTAATAATTTTGGTAGATTAATTGATGCTAATATGCCATTTTCCATATATTATATATAATAATAGTGTGAATTTATAATTCTAATAGAACATGTGAGTTTATCCATGTCAGGATGCAGGTCAAGGTGTGCTTCTGTCTGAACACTTATAGCCCATCCTCCTGGATCTGAAGACATGCTGTCGAAAGTCAAAAGTTCATGGATATGATCTTCCTGAATGACCTACTTTAGTCTCTTTAAAGAATGTGCATACATGTGTTAGTTTTGTAGCTATGGAAAATGACTAGTCCTACACTATAAAGAGTGTAAAAGAGGGAGATGACATCATATATTTTTTATATTATTTCCCCTTTCAGAGCTATGTTCCGGCAATTTCCAGTCATTTTTGGCAATTTCCACTCACTTCTAATTTAAACACTGTTTAAGACAGAGACATATGACTTCTATCACAATATTCAGATTTGAAAAATAGGAAAAAGGATGATTTTAGTTTTCCTTTATCACTTTGGGTGACTGAGTTATAACTGTGGAATGTCATTATATATACTGTGGTACGTCATTAGTATGTAAATTTACAAAATGGCAAATATCTGTGAAATGATAGCAGATATTAAATAACATAGCATTAATAGACTAATAAGAAGTCACATGTGTCCTTTCATTTAGTATTAATTGGTTGACCTTCAATGATCTTGAAAGGTCAAACTCAAGTTCACGATTTTCAAAATACCCATTTTTTTTTTTACTGTAACTGTCTCCATTTTGCAAATAGAGAAAAATGACTAGTATCAAATTATAAAGCATGAAAATATGAGTCAAAGTTGTATTTCACAGGGACACAGCTGATGGCAGTTTAATTTATTTATTGTTGTGTTTTAGATTGCTGTTTTTGTTCAATTTGTTAAATTATTTATTTTGCTGTTGATTAATTTTGTGTTGCCTTCAAGGATGTATGTATACATTTATTTATTTATTTATTTATTGTACATGGGTAGATATTAGGGTGGGCTGTGAGATTTGGGTTCAGTACATTTTAAGTACAGATGTTTTATATAAGATGCATGCATTTATTCACCTCCATATTGTATTGAAAGCCCTGAAATGAAACAGTTCAGTACAAACAAATGCACTGTTACACTCCTAGAAGATAAAGATGTGAATTTTATATTTGTGAAAATAACAAGTAGGGTTGAAAATTTGCATAATGGTCAGAGGGAACAGTTTTTTTCCTGGAGCCTTATATGTATAGCATACACCGCAGAACCGAGGGGGGGCCTGGGGAGGCCTGGGCGGCCATGGCCCAGGTAATTTTTGTGCTCTGACTTCATTAAAAGCTGTAGTAAAAAAGTTGTATCAGTGTTTTTAAGAGCAAAGTCAGCACACACCTTCACTGCTGCCGATAGAAAAACAGTCGTAGAGATGCTGCATTTTGATTTGAATTTGTGAACCTATCAAATGAACTGTTTATCTTCACATCATCCGTGAGTGTCTTTAGCTAAGGTTGTCAACACCTGCCAAACCACTGATGGTTCTACAGAAATGAAGAGACAAAAATCCATAGCTGATTTTTTTATCAAATAAACACAGAGAATATTCATTAAACTACAGCTTCTGTGGCACTGGCCCCAACAGAGCTGGAGAGTCCACCTCCATCTTCTACTCAAAATCCCCCCCCGCTTTCACCAATGTCATAATAATAATAATGTAAGTTGTTCTGTTGGTTACTTTTGTTTTGTTGTTGGCTACGTGTGTATGTGCCCCCCACCCATTTATAGGTATGAGTTTTCATGTTGTCTTGAAATCTGTTCTATTTCTATGCACTAAAATAGGATTATTTAGTTTGTTTTTCTGCATATTAAAAAAAATAAATAAATAAACAAATCTAAAACTGAATATTCTTATGCAGTGGTCGATCCAGAAAAAAATTTAAGGGGGGAGGTTGTTTGTTTTTTTTTTTTTTTATTACTATACATATATACAGTAGTGGAAAAAGTCTTTGCAATATTATATATTTCCAAAATTATCATGAAATATTTGCAAAAAAATATTTTTGTGTTTCAAAAGATGTAGCTGCATCAGACAAACAGATGAAAATTATTGTTTTTGTTTGTTCATAAGAAAAAAAAAAATTAATTCTTGACAGTTTCAACATGTCATGTCCTGGGTGTTTTTCTGCTGACATGTCTAGTTTGGACCATGACAGAACAGAGGACGTGCAGGAGGGAACATGTGGGAACAATACTTGGCCGGTTTTAGTGGCTTAAGAATGATTCTTTATACAAAATATCACAAATGCATGGGGTTTCCATGTTTTTTTCACGACTGATTATGCTGTATACACTGAAAAAAAGTAAAGCATTGAATCAACTTAAAAATTCTTCTTCAATTTTGACCTTTTATTTCATGATTTTGACTTTTTATCTCAGAATTTGTACCTTTTATCTCATAATTTTGACATTATTTTGACTTTTCCTCTCATGATTTTGACCTTTTATCTCATACCTTTGACTTTTGATCTCATGATTTTGACTTTTTATCGTATAATGTTGACTTTTTGTGTCATGATTTTGACTTTTTATGGTCACACACAAACAAATCTATTTGAGTGAACCAAATTAAATTGCATAGGGTTAGGGTTATTTTAATTTAATTTAATTTGATTCACTCAAGTAGATGTTTTTATGTGTGACCTATTGAAGAAGAAGTTTTAAGTTGATTCACTGTTTTACTTTTTACAGTGTATACATATGTGATATCCTTCTCTGAATTGTGATATTCCTCCTCAGGGGGACTGCTTGCTTTGCTTACAGAATATACTATACATCAGAGGTGGTAAAAGTACTTACATTCTGTACTTAAGTAGAAGTACAGCTACTTGTGTAAAAAAATACTCTGGTAAAAGTAGAAGTACTGATTCAACTCCTCTACTTAAGTAAAAGTAAAAAAAAATAAAAAATACTACTTCTCAATTGTAATAAAGTACAAAAGTAAAACTGCTTTTTTTGTTATGAACACGGTAATACTCATTTAGCCAGGAAAAATCAGTAAAGTATCAAAAGTATCGAAAATAAAGCCTTTAAAAGTGAGTTACTGTAGATAATGTGTTTGATCAAGTAACAGTCATTCAGTTTTGTGGATATGGGCAGGAAATGTAGGTAAAATGGGGAGGGGGGGGTCACAATCATGAGATAAAAAAAAAAGGATATAAATATGAGATAAAAACGCATAATTTTAAGAGAAAGGTTGTGAAATAAAATGTTAAAATTGTGAGACAATATTCATATAACTATAATATATAAAGTCACAGTTTCTTTCCTCCACTGATTTTCTTTCTGAAGTGACTAATTTTTCATACTGTCACATCTGTTTAGTTTGAAAAAGTAAAGAGAATATTCTGAGAATGTAAAGAGTATAAAGTACAGATATTTATGTAAAAATGTAGGGAATAAAAGTAAAAAAAAAAAATGCCAGAAAAATAAATACTCAAGTAAAGTACAGATACCTAAATAAAGTACTTAAGTACAGTAATGAAGTACTTTTACCTAGTTACTTTACACCTCTGCTATACATTGCAGTCAAGTTTCACAACACAATATGCACTTTAATTTAACTAACCCTGAGGCTTTTTCTGCTTCGTAGTTGGCCTACTAGTAGTTCATACAGGAAAATGTGTAACACCACCTGCAGGAGTAAATGTCACAACCGAAAAAGAATCAAAACAATCAAATAACAAACAGGTCAGAGCAGAGCAAAACTGACACATAGGCTGTGGACTGTAACATGATAGCCTAGGATCTAGACTGTCCCCAGTGGCCGCAAATGGTATTTGCTACGGGGAGAGTCTAGAAAGTCTAGGCGAATTTGTGGGCGGGATAACCGCTGTCTGTCAAATTTTCTCTTTACACAACGCCACGCTATTGGATGGGTAACCAGTCAGAGCCAACCAATCAGAGCGATGAACATGATTCCGGACTCCCGTACACTATTTGGCACCGGCCGCTTCGGATCTCCTCCGGGTCGCCTTTGCCGAGTTGTGCTGCTCGTATTCCCAGTTTTTCGGCCTCTTGCAACTGGTCATTCATTAGGGCTAAAAGGGGTGACACAACGATCACCAGCGGGTTGTGCAGACCCATGCGTCGTCCCACTAGCGGAGCCAGCTGATAAATCAAACTTTTGCCATACCCGGTGGGCAAAACTCCGACAACGTCCCTTTTTTCCAAAAACAGCTTAAGTGCCGTTTTCTGCTCCTCTCGCAGGGAAAACTGTAATTTTAAATCACCTAGCGTTGCTGCCAAAGCCAGCTCGAATGGTTGTTCCTGGTGATGAGCCATGTTGTCTAGCAGCTAGCAACTGGTGTTACGGCAATGTGTGCTAGCTGCTTGCTAGCTGCTACGTCTCTGCGACTACAACATTACGTGTCGTATTTGTGTCGTCATGAGGCAGGGCGGGCTCCAATCCCGCCCCTCGCGATTTAATTGGTCCGGTCCATTTTGGATTTTCAGATCCGAGGCTGTCTAGTCTGTCCCCGTAGCAAATACCATTTGCGGCCACTGGGGACAGACTAGATCCTAGGCTAGTAACATGAAACACTGGGATTTGTTTCCTGGCCAGAGTCACACTTGGTTTTTTTTCAAAGGGGGGGGGGGGGCAATAGGTAAATCCGCCATTGTTATAAAATCATGGTGTCAGGGTGCAGTAAGAGAAGCGCAGCGGCCATAAGACGAACCCATTAACATGTTCATACATCACATTTAGCTGAATTAATGATCAGTGACCTACAGAACAATGAATCACACTCAACGTCAGCAGGGACATATTGATCAGCACTTTCACATGGGTAGATAAAAAAAATAAGTCATGGCTGCCTTCCGTTAATGGCTCTGTAATTGGTAAAATGAATCTACAGATTGATCGATAATCTGTCATTGGGGAGGAGAGACGTTATGAAAACCTTCCTGCCCACCCCATTTCCAGTTAACACACCCTCACCCCATTCCACCCGACCACAAATCTTTCCATTATGATATAATCTGTGTGCAGTGATCTGTAAAGAGCTCTAATCTGTGACACTGTCACACTCACCGGGAAGTAGAGGAGCAGGGAGCCGAACAGGATGGTCTCCAGTAGCAGGAGGCCCGATGCCCGGATCCTCTGAAGGGGATGAGATGGACAAAAACATCATAAACACCACAGAGGATCTTAATGTTTGCATCTTAACTCAAAGGGCGAATTACAATTCATCCTTTAACCTTCAATCTCAAAATGTGTGCTCTTACTGTGCTGTCCCAATTCTAAGAACGTTTAAATTAAGGGGGGGCAAGTTTGATATTGAGAGCAAGGGTTACCCAGAATGCAGTATTTTTCTTTGTTAATGGAGATATAAAAATTACGAAAACCATTGTATTATCTTAGTTTATGTCCATTTTATGGACAATACACCTCATTGTTCCATAACATGTATTTTTTTTTTTAATTATTATTTTACGGTCTTTTGTCAATAGCGGCTGGTGCGGACAAGCTAGCTATTATTTAAGTTAGCTAACATTACAAAACGGTCATTTTTCACGGTGGTAATGTCGTTGTTTTATCAAGACAACAGCCTATATAACATGTTTGTGTCGATAATGGTATAAAATGACCAAGCTAATGACATCTAACGTAGCCACAGATTTATCTAACGATAGTTATAGCTGGTGTTCACCTTTCATTTAGCCGTGGTATGCTGTGACACCTGAATATGGTTGTGTTATTTATACAGAATATTTGTTTGATAGCTCTAACTGAAGGAATAATTTACAGATAGGCAACAATAATTTCAAAAACATGGACCTGATGGACCAGTGGATGATATCTGTGTTTGTGGCTTATGATTAAACAGGCAGGGTGAACAGTGCAAATATAATAATAATAATAATAATAATAATAATAATAATAATAATAATAATAATAATAATAATAATAATAATAATAACAACAAATAATAATAAAATAATAATAATAATAACCAACCAACAGCCAACATTTAAGGGGTGTCCCATTTCTAAGTCACAAATAGCCCTTAACACTTAGTTTTAAGGGCTACTGATTGAGGGATGGGCTTGAGGGTTAAGGGAGGAATTGGAATTGGCCCAAAAAGATTCCATCCTAACCAAAGTATTATCAATCAAGGATGTTACAACCATTTCACGTTAATAGCAGTAAAATAAAATCTTAATAACCTATAAATAATAAAAACCACAAATGTATATTTATTTTAGTATAAAAAAGGGGGGGGGGGGGGGGGGGGGGGGGACGATCAATTTCCAAAAGAAGGGAATAATCCTAAATATATATGAAATTTTATCAATATTCTGCCTGTTACTACAGTAAATGCAGTGTCCATTTGTCGATCCATTGTGAGCTGTAAGTTGTGAAAGACATATTAAGGATAGATGAAGGCCTAATATTGTTAACATTACACTTATTTTTCTTAAGAATTTTCAGGTTCTTCATATTTGTTCAAGGACAGTTCATAGATGTAAACATTTTCATTGTGGAATTTTCCTTTTTTCCCCCCACTCAAAAACATAGATAGATAGATAGATAGATAGATAGATAGATAGATAGATAGATAGATAGATAGATAGATAGATAGATAGATAGATAGATAGATAGATAGATAGATAGATAGATAGATAGATAGATAGATAGATAGATAGATAGATCTAACAGGCAACAGCGATCTAAACTGTTTAACACCTGTTGATCCACTCATGGTCATCAGATATGATCCATTTGGACGTTCAAAGCCTCCGTAGTGAAACACTGTCATCTAATGTAACATTGATTCATCAGTAAAACCAATGGAGTTGGATCAGTGACAGTGGAAGGAAATGCTTGGTTTTCAGCTATTATATACATTTCTACATAATCTGTTAATTAAATATAGGAAAATGAATACATTAGCACCATCATGACAATTAAATGGAACAGTTGCTTTGTTGAAACGGTTGAATATAATATAATATAATATAATATAATATAATATAATATAATATCATATCATATCATATCATATCATATCATATCATATCATATATAATAGTTATATTTAATATGTTTGGGATATTCTATTACATCTTTTGGTGTTTTTTGTCTGTATTTTAGAAGACTGTTTTTTGTGTATTTTGTGGTTAATATGAATACCCTACAAAAAACCAAGACAGAACAGTTGAGCAACATGAAGTGTTTCGATCATGATTAATCAAAATTAATCCAAAGCAACCCTGTGATGAATCTAATTAAACATTTTCATCATTTGACAGCCCTAAGGAAAATAAAGGAAAATACTCGAAAACTACATGGGATAATATAATAATGAATAGAGATAAATCACTTATGAAAGGTTAAATCTAGATGTTTATGGGTTAATGTAAGTTGTTAAGTATTAGACTCAGACAAAAACACTCTTGTTAAACACACACACACACACACACACACACACACACACAGAGCTGATTTCATAACCTAATCTGTCAGTGAACAGAAGCTCTCTTGTCAACTCATCCCATCCATACGGTGGCCCTGCTGAGCCAAACGACCCGACTCACTCGGTTCCTGCGGTGTCTGTAGGCCACCAGCATGCTGACAAAGATAAGGATCATGAAGACGCCCTGGACAGCCAACACGCCAGTCCTCAGGAGCCAGTCCTCCTGTACCCAACAGGGGGTCCCGTCCTGACAGCTCTTACAGCCGGGCCAGCACGGCAGACAGATGGGCATGTTCGGGTAACACACACCACCGCCATCAGTGCCGTTCACTGGGCCGCCATCTGCAACACAGGCAGACACATGCATCAACACCTACACAAACTCAGGAGAAGACTCACACAGTGACACTTTCACAGCACTGTCACAGACAGAACATTGAAATCTAAAAAGTCTATATGCTTTTCTCCCAAATTCATAATGATTTGAGTTGATATGGAAGCACAATAACATTTATTATCACACTATGATCTATATCATTCTACATATTACACATTATTTTGTTGATCATTCGGGAGAGATCCTGGATTCTGGATCACTTTGAAATTTTACATTGTGGTAAATGGAGAATAAATCAAATTCAACAATCAAATTTGGCGAAGTAGATCATTCATATCTGTCTAGAAAATGAGAAGGAAGAGATCCTGGATTCTGGATCACTTTGAAATATATTCTAAATTTACCGCAATGTAAAATTTCAAAGTGATCCAGAAGCCAGGATCTCTTCCAAATCATCAACAAAATCTAATCATTTGTTCCTTGTCACACCCCCAACACATCATGAATTTTTCATCAAGATCTGTCCAGAACTTTTTGAGTTATCTTGCTAGCTAACAGACAGACAAACAAATAATAATAATAATAATAATAATAATAATAATAATAATAATAATAATAATAATAATAATAATAATAATAATAATAATAATAATAATAATAATAATAATAATAAGCTGGTTAGACCTTCACCGTGTGAATGTATATTTTACATTCAGGCAATTCAGTGATTAAATAAATACATAAAGTATAAATAGGTGCTAAATTTTCACAATTATGATTTTATGTGATTAGTTTTCACTTGCATTGTCAGTTGTAACATCAATATTTCCTATTATTTAGATACTTTCTTGACATGGTGCAATTGCAAGTAACAACACAGCATGAAGGCCACACCAACAAAGGAAGCAGGAATAGTTTGTATTTTGGATGTAAATAATTAAGTATGGGATAATTATTTTGGGTGGCTCAGGGGTGCAGTGGTTAGCACTCATGCCTCACAGACAGAAGGTCCCTGGTTTTATTCCCACACCAGACCTTTCTGTGTGGAGTTTGCATGTTCTGCCCGTGTCATGCGTGGGTTTTCTCCAGGTACTCCAGTTTCCTCCCACCATCCAAACACATGCACTGATAGGTTAATTGGTTAATCTAAATTGTCCATAGGTGTGAATGTGAGAGTGATTGTTTGTTTGTATATGTTCAGCCCTGAGATGAACTGGAGACTCATACAGGGTGTACCCCGCCTTCACCTAATGTAGCTGGATTAGGCCCCCACTGACCCCCGTGACCCTAGTGAGGATAAAGTGGGTTCAGATGATGAGACGAGATGATTACTTTGAACTATTTATGAAGTCAATTTATGAAAGATTCTTTTCTAATGCCATACTATCATAGAAGATTATAATGGCCATGAAGATGAATTAACGTCCAAATTGATCAAGACCAGTGGAACCAGGATTTTTGTATCTTCTCTGTAGTTCTAATCAGAGTTTATTTCTGGTTGTGTTTCTGCTTGTAGTTTAGACTCTTGGCATTTCAGGTAGTTTGATGAAGAAGCATTAATCACTATGACGAGGAGACGTATTTAGTCTGAATAAAAACAGTGCACCAGAAACAGAACATTCCTTCTATCCCTACAGTAACTGATCAATAGCTCCAGCTACTAGAAAAGATGAAAAACACGTCTCATAATTAAAGGTTTCATAATATTGTGGATGAGAAATAATGACATAGATATTGATATAGTAACTTGAAATAGAAAAGTCAAACATTGATTGGTTAAATATTATTTTTCTGAACTGAGTAAAAAAAAAATAGATGCATAAATAAACAAAACTCAATTTCCATTAAAACAAAATAATAATTCCTCCACTGAGTAAATGTTTTCTGGTGAATCGAGCTGAGCTGAGAGGAGATGAATGACAGCATCAGACACATTTGAAGAATTTTCTAAAGAATATTATAAAATGTGTTTCCCATGTGCAATCTGTGCTAGTGTTGGACTTACTCAGGTCCTCTGAGGGAATGTTAGGGTTATAGAATCCTTCTTTGCAGTGGCAGCAGTACTGGCCCAGTTGGAAGCCCCGGCCTCGAATTGGCAAGCACTGCAACACAAAACAACAACAGTACTGTGGTTTAACTCGTGTTCAAAACTGCTTCATGGGTAATTCTGTGGGTTTGTGACTTTTAAACTGGCTCCTCTGTCATGAACTATATACAGTCATTTAATCTGTTGGCAACATAAAAAATACTACACAGTAGATTTAATAATTCCAAAAAGCCAACCAAGACTAATTATATCCAAATAATAATAATAATAATAATAATAATAATAATAATAATAATAATAATAATAATAATAATAATAATAATAATAATAATAATAATAATAATAATAATAATAATAATAATAATAATAGGGTTTTTTTGGTTTGTTTTTCAAAGGGACAGTGCATATTACTGAACACAATGCTTGCCAATACACAAAATATGAGCCATCTACACTGAAAAAAGTAAAACATTGATTCAGCTTAAAAATTCTTCTTCAATAGGTCACACATAAAAACGTTTAGTTAAGTGAATCCATTTAAATTACATTGAAATAACCCTAACCCTATGCAATCCATAAATTTGGTTCATTCAACTACATTTTTTTTTTAATGTGTGAACATAAAAAGTCCCAATTATTAGATAAAAAGTCCCAATTATGAGGTAAAAAGTCCAAATTATGAGACAAAAAGGCAAAATCGTGACATAAAGAGTCCAAATTATGAGTTAAAAAGTAAAAATCATTAGACAAAAATTCAAAATTATGAGATAAAAAGTCAAACTCGTGAGACAAAAATTAAAAATTATGAGATAAAAGTCAAAATTGAAGAAGAATTTTTAAGTTGTTTTACTATTTTCAGTGTAAGGCTAATTTTCATTTTCTGTTTCTTGTACTGCATGTGACAAACCATACTATAGGTTGTACATCATCTAAACCAAAAATAATATATTAATGGATGAATAAATAAATCATGGCCAAAATGTTATTTGTTTTGTGAAGCTTTTGCCTCATCAGTTCATCTACTGCCTCCAAGTGAAATTTACCCCATTCAGACAGATAGATTTGTGAAGTATAGGGAAAAAAGAGAGTTATGAAAAAACAGAGGAAGTCTGAACCTGATTATTTAAAATTTGGCTTTTCATGGTTAGATCCTAATGATGCTCCACTGCCACAGTGTGTTATTTACAGGGATGATAACTAACCACAGGATGAGACCACGTAAACTCCACTATCATATTAAAACTAAGTACCAAAGTCTGAAGACCAAGCTGTGGAAGTTTTCTGATAGGAAGATTAATGAATTTCTAGATGTTTTTAAAATGCACATTTTTGTTAAAATATGGGGAAGGGGGTATGTTTAAAACATACACACATGTGGAAATAGATTTTAAAAATGTTAAAAACAAAAATGTTAAGATGTGTTAAAAGAGATGTTAAAAAATAGAAAGATGCTAAAAGGTGATTTAACAAGGTATTTAATCACACAGAGATGAAGATAAATAA